>MU783760.1:24658-45475 GCA_026770625.1 Nicotiana glauca | reverse complement strand
TTGCCACAGTTCGGGAGAGAGTTCGGAGGTTTATCGAGGGTCTTATTCCGCCCATCCGGTCCAGCATGGCTCGAGAGTTAGAGATGGATATTCCTTTCCAGCAGGTAGTGAGCATTGCTAGGAGGATTGAGGGTATGCTCGCCAGGGAGCAAGGGGAGAGGGAGGCCAAGAGGTCTCGAGAGTCGGATCACTAATCTGGTGCCCGTACCCCTTCAGTCGGTCGTTATGGTAGGGGTTATTCTGGTCACTTTGTACATTCAGCCTTGCTAGCAGCCGGTAGTACTCCAGCTCCACCTGCACCTCAGGAGCCTTATTACGCGCCTCTAGTTTCTAGCGCGCCTCCTGCGCGGGGTGCTTCCATAGGTCAGTCAAGCAGACTTAGCTCCAGTCAGTCACAGTCACCACGTCCTCCCAGATCTTGTTTTGAGTGTGGCGATACACATCACATGGTTATGGACTGCCCCAGACTTGGTAGGGGTGCATCTTCACAGACTGCTCAGCCACAGCGTGCTTTTCAGAGTTCTCAGGCTATGGTTCCAGCTCCCATTGCTGCCCCACCTGCCCAGCCAGATATTATTGCATTCCTGCTCGTACTGAGGCGGTTGCCTCCGATTCTGTCATCACAGGTATTATTCTGGTTTGTCATAGAGAGGCATTGGTTTTATTCGATCCAGGCTCTACTTATTCATATGTGTCCTCTTATTTTGCTTCGCATTTGGGTGTGCCTCGGGATTCTTTGAGTGCCCTCGTTTATGTTTCTACTCTTGTGGGAGATTCTCTTGTTGTAGACCGCATTTATCGGTCATGTCTGGTTACTATTCGTGGTTTTGAGACCAGTGCAGATCTATTATTACTCGATATGGTTGACTTTGATATTATTTTGGGCATGGACTAGTTGTCACCCCATCATGCTATTCTTGATTGTCACGCTAAGACCATGATGCCAGCGTGTTCCACATATTGAGTGGAGTGGTACTTTAGATCATACTCCTAGCAGAGTTATCTCTTTCCTTAAAGCTCAACGTATGGTTGAGAAGGGGTGTGCCGCGTATTTAGCTTATGTGAGAGATGTAGTGTTCACACCCATTCTGTTGATTCAGTTCTAGTGGTACGGGATTTCCCCGATGTGTTTCCAGCTAATCTTCCGGGCATGCTGCCCGATAGAGATATCGATTTTGGCATTGATCTGTTGCCGGGCACTCAGCCCATTTCTATTCCTCCGTATCGTATGGCTCCTCCTGAGTTGAAGGAGTTGAAGGATCAATTGCAGGAATTTGCTGGGTAAGGGTTTTATCCGGCCCAGTGTTTCTCCATGGGGTGCTCCTGTCTTGTTTGTGAAGAAAAAGGATGGTTCTAAGCATATATGCATTAATTATCGCCAGTTGAACAAAGTTACAGTGAAGAATCGATATCCTTTACCTCGTATTGATGATTTGTTTGACCAGCTTCAGGGCACACAGGTGTTTTCCAAGATTGATTTGCGCTCAGGTTATCATCAGTTGAAGATTCGGGAGCCAGATATCCCGAAGACTGCTTTCAGGACTCGGTATGGTCATTACGAGTTCCTTGTTATGTCTTTTGGGCTAACTAATGCCTCGACAGCTTTTATGCATTTGATGCACAGAGTATTCAGGCCATATCTTGACTCATTCATTATCGTTTTTATTGATGATATTCTGGTATATTCCCGGAGGCGGGAAGATCATGAGCAGCACCTGAGGACAGTGCTTCAGACTCTGAGAGAGAAGAAATTATATGCAAAGTTCTCAAAATGTGAGTTTTGGCTGAGTTCTGTGGCATTCCTAGGTCATGTGGTATCGAGTGAGGGCATTCGAGTGGATCCGAGGAAAGTGGAGGTCGTGCAGAGTTGGCCCAAGCCCTCCTCAGCTACAGAGATTCGCAGTTTCCTTGGCTTGGCGGGTTATTACCATCGCTTTGTGGAGGGGTTTTCATCGATTTGCGGCCCCTACGACTATATTGACTCAAAAGGGTGCCCCATTTCTGTGGACAGAGGAGTGTGAGGCAAGCTTCCAAAAGCTCAAGACAGCTTTGACTTCAGCCCCAATCTTGATGTTGCCTACTGTTTTGGGCCTTATACAGTTTATTATGATGCCTCATGGGTTGGACTTGGAGCGGTGTTGATGCAGGACGTAGGGTGATTGCCTACGCGTCCAGACAGTTGAAGGTGCATGAAAAGAACTACCCTGTCCACGATCTTGAGTTAGCTGCTATTGTGCATGCCTTGAAGATCTGGCGTCATTATTTGTACGGGGTGCCTTGTGAGATCTATACTGACCATCGGAGTTTGCAGCACTTGCTTAAGCAGAAGGACCTGAATATGCGTAAGAGGAGATGGTTAGAGTTGTTAAAGGATTATGATATTACTATTCTTTATCACCCGGGCAAGGCCAATGTAGTAGCCGATGCCTTGAGTCGCCGGGCAAAGAGTTTGGGGAGTTTGGCATATTTACCAGCCTCAGAGAGACCTATGGCGATGGATGTTCATGCCTTAGCCAGCCAGTTTGTGAGATTGGACCTTTTAGAGCCCAGTCGGGTTCTAGCCTATGTGGTTTCTCGGTCTTCCCTATTTGATCGTATTAGGGAGCGGCAGTATGATGACCCTCACTTGCTTGTTCTTCAGGACAGAGTTCGGTGTGGTGATGCCAGGGATGTGACCATCGGGGATGATGGGGTATTGAGGATGCAGGGCCGGATTTGTGTGCCCAATGTCGATGATCTTCGAGAGTTGATTCTAGAAGAGGCCCATAGCTCGCGGTATTCCATCCATCCGGGTGCCGCAAAGATGTATCAGGACTTGAGGCAGCACTACTGGTGGAGGCGGATGAAGAAGGATATAGTTGACTATGTGTCTAGATGCCTCAACTGCCAGCAGGTGAAGTATGAGCACCAGCGTCCAGGTGGGTTACTTCAGCAGATTGAGATCCCAGAGTGGAAGTGGGAGCGTATCACCATGGATTTCGTATCTGGACTCCCACGGACCGTGAAGAAGTTTGATTCTATTTGGGTCATTGTGGATCGGCTGACCAAGTCCGCTCATTTCATACCTGTGTGTACCACTTATTCATCGGAGCGGTTGGCGAAGATTTATATCAGGGAGATCGTTCGTTTGCATGGTATTCCAATTTCTATCATCTCAGACAGAGGTACTCAGTTTACATCGCGGTTCTGGAGAGCCGTGCAGTAGGATTTAGGCACTCAGGTGAAGTTGAGCATGACATTTCACCCCCAGATGAACGGACAGTCCGAGCGTACTATTCAAATTCTGGAGGATATGCTCCGTGCATGTGTGATTGAGTTTGGAGGTTCATGGGATCATTTCCTGCCACTGGCGGAGTTTGCTTATAACAACAGTTATCAGTCTAGCATTCAGATGGCGACGTATAAGGCCTTATATGGTAGGAGGTGTAGATCTCCGGTAGGTTGGTTTGAGCGGAGTGAGGCCAGGTTATTGGGCACAGAGATGGTTCAGGATGTAATGGAGAAGGTTAAGGTGATTCAGGATAGACTACGTGCAGCCCAGTCTAGGCAGAAGAGTTACGCGGACAAGAAGGTTTGTGATATTGCATATATGGTAGGTAAGCGGGTTGTGCTTCGGGTCTCGCCTATGAAGGGCGTCATGAGGTTTGGAAAGAAAGGGAAGCTGAGTCCGAGGTTTATTGGGCCTTTTAAGATCTTGAGGCGAGTTGGGGAGGTCGCTTATGAGCTTGCCTTACCTCCCAGCCTAGCTGGAATTCATCCGGTATTTCATGTTACGATGCTCCGGAGATATCACGGTGACCTGTCGCACGTGTTGGATTTCAGTTCAGTCCAGTTGGACAAGGATCTACCCTATGTTGAGGAGCCAGTGGCCATTTTGGACAGATTAGGAAGTTGAGGTCAAAGAACATTGCTTTAGTGAAGGTTCAATGGCGGGGTCAGCCGGCAGAGGAGGCGACTTGGGAGACCGAGCAGGATATGCGTAGCCAATACCCTCATCTTTTTGCTACTTCAGGTATGTTCTCTAAGCTCGTTCGAGGACAAACGAATGTTTAAGTGTAGGAGGATGTAACGACCCAGCCGGTCGTTTTTTGGAATTCACGGCCTGATCCCCCATTAACTGCTTCCCCTAAGTTCACTTATGCTATTTTGGTTTGCCGGGACGTTCGGTGTTAGGATTTAAAGTGTTTTGGGACACTTAGTCCCTAAATGAGAGCTTAAGAGTTGAAAAATGATCCATATTCGGAACAGTGTGAAGATGACCTTGGAATGGAAATCTGATGGTTCTGTTAGCTCTGTTAGGTGATTCGGGGTTGGGAGCGTGTTCGTAATGTACTTTGGAGGTTCGTAGCTCATTTAGGCTTGAAATGCCGAAGTTCGAATTTTTGAAGTGTCCGGTCCGGTAGCGAGTTTTTGATTCGAGGGTCGGATTTGGATTCCGGAAGTTGTTCGTCTTGTCATTTTGGATGTGTGTGCAAAATTTCAGGTCATTCGGACGAGGTTTGGTTAGGTTTTTGATCAAAAGCGTATTTTGATAGAATTTGAAGTTCTTAGGCTCGAATCCTTGCTTTAATCAGGTTTCCAGTGTTGTTTGAGGTATTTTGAGGATTGGTACAAGTTGGAATGAGGTATTAGGTGGTATTGGTGCTTTTGGTTGAGGTTCCGGGGGCCTTGAGATGATTTTGGATGGTTAACGGGGTAAATTTCCAAGTTTGTTGCAGCTGGTATCTTTTTCTTCTGGTATTTCCGCTTCTGCGGCTTAGGAACCGCAGAAGCAGCTTCTCCGTCACAGAAGCGAGTTTGGGCTGTCTTCCAGGAAACCGCAGAAGCGGTCCCTTGTCCGCGAAAGCGGAAACAACTATGCAGAAATAGAAAATTTGAGAGTTTAATTTCATAAGTTTGAAAACTCAATTTGAGCATGGGAGAAGGCGATTTCGAGTGGAGTTTGTAGAGAAAATCATTGGATTTGGGCCATTTAGAGTCGGATACTCGTGGCAAAGGCGTGGTTTCTATTGATATTGAGCCGGTTCGAGGTAAGTGGATTGTCTAACCTTGTGTGGGGGACCTTTCTCCTTAGGATTGTTACTTGATGTTTGAGTGCCTTGTGCGTGAGGTGACGGGCGCGTACTTGAGCCGATTGATGAAATCCCATTTTTATTTAAGCTATGGAAATTTAGTTCTTATTTTTATTTGCGTTATTCTATTTGAAGTTATGACTTGTGCTAGGTTAGTAAAAGCATGTTAGCTGATTTGAGTATGTAATTGCTTAAGTTGTTTTGACTGCGCTACCTGAAGCGTGCTAGGCTAGTTCTATCTGTTGTTTATTTTTCGTACTTCATTTCTTGGTTCGTTTCTGGCTGTGGTTGCGCATTTACATTGGGACTGTGGGTTCGATTCTCGATAGATCCCCCCTTGTTTGTTTACTTTGGGACTTTTTGTTCGACTCCTGATAGATCCCCCTGCACTTTTACTTTGGGACTGCGGGTTAGATTCTCGATAGATCCCCTTACACTTTTACTTTGGGACTGCGGGTTAGATTCCCGATAGATCCCCCCTGCATTTTTAGTTTGGGACTGTGGGTTAGATTCCCGATAGATCCCCCTTGCATATTGGTACATGAGTTGGACTACGGGACGGTATCCCGGGAGATCCACTGGACAGTTAAGGAAAGGGCTACAGGACGGTATCCTGGGAGACCCTCATTGGTATCAATGACATTGTACTGTGGTTACTCTGTGTTTACTCTATCTTTGTAGATGCTATTGTTTCGTTGACCTATCTTACTTTACCGCCATATTTATTATTCCTGTTAGATTATTATACTGTTAATTATTATTATGATATTTTGCCTCAGTAGGGCCCTGACCTTCCTCGTCACTACCCAACCGAGGTTAGACTTGGCACTTACTGAGTACCGCTGTGGTGTACTCATTCCCTTCTTGCTCATGTTTTTCATGTGCAGATCATACATGTACCTCTACTCAGGCGCACTATCCTTGAGGCGAGGAGACATACGGAGACTTCGAGGTATATCTGCAGCGTCCGCAGACCGAAGAGTCTTCTTCCTTATTCCAGTTGTAGAGCTGTTATCCTATCATACTTTTAATGTAGTTATTCTGGAGGTTAGAGTACTTATTGGAATTCTATTAGCCTGTGTTTCCCGTGAGTTTACGGGTTTTGGTATTTGGTTGTAGACTTCAGTATATTCTTAGAGTTGTATAGGCCGGACATCCTTATACCCAGTTGTTATTTTTCATATGTTCAGTTTTAATTGGTTTTTCTGCAAATATTATAGCTTTTCTACAATACTTGGCTTACCTGGTCGTGGGGACTAGGTGCCATCACGACATATACACGATCAGTGAACTAGGGTCGTGACAGTAGTAATTACTTACCTTACAGTGATAGGTGAAAAATCCCTCTTCAAGGGCTCCATAATTGGCTAACCCTAAGTGAAATGAGAGAAAATAAAGCCCCAAGTCCCGATTTAAAACAAGTCACTACCCAGTTGACCCTTCTTCTCGATCGCGGAAGAAGCCTCGCGAGTGCGAAGGAAAAGCTGGACTAGGCCCTGAAATTATTCATCATGAACGTGAGGTCAGTCTTGCAATCACTAAGCCTTTTCCAGCCTGAGCTATGCGAACACGGTTAGCCCTTCGTGAACACGAATAACAACGTTATACGTGAATGCGAACCTATCTATGCGAACGCGAATATTATCGGTCCTAGAAATTTGCGAACGTTAACCCTTCATCATGAATGCGAAAATTGTCCAGCCCCCCAATTCCTTCTTTGGGATCGCGACTCCACCTGCGCATTCGCAAAGAAGGAAACCTGAACCAGCAATAGCAAGTTTTTAGACATAGCTCCGGGTGGTTCGAAATTCATCCGAGTGTCACGACCCCAGTTCACCCTCCATGAACAGGTCGTGATAGCACCTAGTCCCAAAAACTAGGTAAGCCTAACAATGCGAAAGATAAACCAAAAATTTGCGGAAGGAAATAAATAAAACTGAACTGGTAAAACAAACTGGGTTTAATGTGCCGCTCGACACATACCACAACAATTCTCAAGCTAACAATCCCCCAAAACCCGGAAACTCACAAATCACAAGCCAAACGATACATAAGAGGCTCTGACTCAAGAATATCTATACAAGGAGAAAATACTGGAAGAACTATTCTTATTACAGAAAAGCTGGAAAGGGACTCCTCGGTTTGCGGACGTAGCAGATATACCTTGAAGTCTCTACCGATACGCCTCCTTCCAAGGCTGACAGAACTGAACGGGAGTACCTGTATCTGCACAACAAAAATGTGCAGAAGAGTAGCATGAGCACACCACNTAAACAGTATAATCATAGGAATAATGGTAACGACATATGAATATGTAAAGAATGCATGAACGACCAAAAATGCTACAATTCACAATAAGGGATAAATACAACAATTTAACAACAAGAATATAATAAATGATGATACAAAACGACGGCAGAATCACAATCAAAATCCTAAGGTCACAACACAGCAAGGAAAAAAAACAAGTCAATAACTCATATCCTACAATGATGTTCACAAAAGGTCTTATCCAACTCTTTCCACAATTTCACCAAGTCTCGGACAAACCAAAACTCACGAAAACCCAGCATCTGAAATCTAACGATTGGCATCCTGTGCCCCATCAATCCCATGGTCATACTGACAACTAACTGACTAACTAGGGCCACTCTCACAAATATAATGGATAAACGCGGGCGTACATCCACCCTTAGAAAAAAATCAGGAGAAATTCACCTCTAATAGGAGTGTTCAGCTACGTGTATGCTTGTGCAAATGTTTCTAACAAAATTCTACCAACTATAAAACATGAAAAGGAGGACGGACCGCACGTACGATGTTCCATCACAACCCCCAAGCGGTAACGTTCATACAGGTAAATGACCCACTATCACAATATAAAACAAATAGTAATACCTCCACAGGCCGTCACAACTCTATACAAACAATCCCTGACATAGCCCATCTTATTTCGCCACGTTTGCAATAAACAATATAATAGGCACCGCCTTATTTCGCCACACGTGCATAACAATGTTCCACCTTATTCCGCCACATGCGACACCCACATATAAGCATATAACATATCCCGCCTTATTACGCCGCATGTGCATAACAACGATAACCACAACAGCACGGCAAAGACCTCGTGCAACCTTTCAACAACAACTGCACGGTAGAAACCTCATGCATCACAATATCAACAACCGCATGGCAGAAGCCTCGTGCATCACAATATCAACAACCGCACGGCAGAAACCTCATGCATCATAATATCAACAATCGCATGGCAGAAACCTCGTGCATCACAATATCAACAACCGCACGGCAGAGACCTCGTGCATCACAATCTCAAGTACAACACAACAAATGACAATATATATATATAGGAACACAACAAGAGAATCAACTCAAGGAATTCTGTTCACAAAAAGACGGTATAACTAACTCATAAGGAATAGCTGTGATAGAGAAATACTAAGCGCAATAAGAACAACTCAACAAGGGAGAAATAATATGAAGCAGCGATTTCATAATACTCGGTTCAACAACAAGGAAGTTAACATGAATCAAATAATTACAATAAAGAAAATATCAACTAAACATGGAATATCTAACTCCTTCCCAATTAAGACTTATTATTTACACGAGAGATAGAAATGAGGCTCTCCAAATAAAGACAAGCAGTTAGGAAAGATAGTATGACTATAGAGGGGTAAATGTCTATAGTTAAACAAGTAAAAATCAATTAGGCAACAAGAATAACCAAAAAGGGCAATAGATTCCAAGTAAGTCATGTAGAGGTGAAACTAATAACATGGAACTGAATCGTATCAAGAACAACTCCATATTCGGTGATTCTAAGGATCTAAGAGCCAAAAAGGGGCAATTTTCCACAAATAAAGCCGAGCACACACTCGTCACCTCGCATACAAGGAATACAATTAGCAAGGAAGACTCAGTTCCTAAGGGGAAGTCCCCCACACAAGGTTAGGCAAGATACTTACCTCGAACCGGCTCAATATCACTAGAAATCGCGCCTTTGCCACGAGTATCCGGCTCCAAATGGCTCAAATCTATTCAATTCAATTACACTTCGTAAATAATATTGCAAACAATTGATTCCACTATAAAAATTAAAGCTAGGGTACTAAAATAGGTAAAATGACCAAAATGCCCCTCCATTCAACGCCTCAGAATCGAATAATTTTAACATTTTCGGAACCCTCGTACTCTCACGAGTCTAACCATATAAAAATCTCCCAAATCGGAGGTCAAATGCTCCCTTAAAACCCAATAGTTATGTCTAAGAAGTTTCATCCAATTTTCCACAATTTTGACCTTGGATTCGAATTCTAATGGTGGATTTAACTATATATTAATGGAATACAACTAGATAGGGTCAAGAAAACATTACCCAATGATCTTCTCTTCAAATTCCACCCAAAAGCGCCTTCTCCCTAGCTCCAAATTGGTTTTTTCTAACTTTTGGATTAACCCTCGGATTATTCTATTTCATACCAGTGATTTCCGCTTTTGCGGTCCAGGGACCGCTTCTGTGGTCCTGCTTTTGCGGAAAACCAACCGCTTCTGCAGTTCTCTTAATTAGCCGACAACCACTTTTGTGGTCCACCCATCGCAGAAGCGAGTTCGCTTCTGCGGAACTTACACCGCTTCGGCGGTTCCCAAGCCAATGTCCACTTTCAACTTCTGCGGTTGCCAAGCCGCTTCTGCGGCGCCGCTTCTGCGGCTGCTTCTGCGGCGCCGCTTCTGCGGTTCCCAAGCCGCAGAAGCGAAAACACCAGAAGGCCTGCTGCAAATTTCCTTCTAACTTCAAAATTTACCCCTTGCGCATCTGAATCACACTCGAGGCCCCCGGGACCTCAACCAATCACACACAAAAGTCATATAACCTAACACAGACTCGCTCGAAGTCCCAAATAACATAACACAATATCGAAACGACGAATTAAACCAAAAATCAAGCTTATGAACTTCAAAGTCTTCAAATAACGAATCTCATGCCGAAACCTATCAATTCAACTCGGAATGACGCCAAATTTTGCAGACAAGTACAAAATGAAATAATGGAGTCGTTCCAACTCTCGAAATCGCATTCCGACGCCGATATCCCAAAAGTCAATTGTGGGTCAAACTTCTTCATTTTCCAACTTCAACTTATGCCGAAATGCCTCAATTTACCCTACGGACCTCCAAATCTGAATCCGGACGAGAACCTAAGTCCAAAATCACCATACGAAGCTGTTGAGATCATCCACGGTCCATTGCGGGGTCGTTTACCAAAAAGTCCAATTCTGGTCAACTTTTCACCGTTCTAACTTCCAAAGCAAGGTTTCTTCTCTAAATTTGACTCTAAACCATCCGAAAGCCGAATTCCACCATGCACGCAAGTCGATACTCATTTTCCGAAGCTGTTCCAGACCTTATGCCGCCGAACGGAGCTTAATTTCTCAAAATGATCGGTCAGGTCGTTACATCCTTCCCCTCTTAAAACCAACGTTCATCCTCGAACGTGCTAAGATTCGCCTCGAAGTCCTCAAGTCAGTGAGTGCGCACTTCCAACATATACCCGTGGGTGATCCCACGTCACCCCAAATCACATAAGTCCGATGACACCATCTCAACTGAAATTTAACCTTCCTAGCAATACCAGTAGGCCTTCAAGCCAGAATTCTTACCTTCCATCCGTTTCCAAAAGAACCGACCCTAAATCCATTCCCGGTATCAGTCTCAACTAACTATTTCAATACAAGCCAACACACACAGGGTACAACCACACAACATGACACATCACACATAGGACCACAATAACGTTTCTGATAGCAATACTTGCCTGAGATCAAACCCGTAACGGCCATAAGCCTCACATTCAACAGGAACTCTTCTCAAACCTCTACAACACTGGCGATGATACAATAACCACGAAAACCGCATAACAAAACACCCGAATAATCAAATCTCAGCCAACACCCATGGGTACACACCCACAAGCTAAAACTCAAGAAGCATAGAATGGAAATGACTGAATATGAGAAAGGAAACACATAAGTGAACTAACAAGCAAATCAAACTAGCACAAATTCTTCTAAAACACAAATCAACAAAAACATCTATCAAGAAGGAATGAAAGCATATAAAAGACTCACAAGGATCTTATAGTGATATAACTCTCACCACAGTACATAGCCCGGTCTCAGCATATCAATCACTTGAAATCATGTGGGTCCCGCCCTCAACACTGAGTCACAAGTAGGGCATACATCAACCCATCTAGAGATTCTCACTAGATCATTCCCGTCTATAATTTACAACACAGGCTAGCTCCCACACCGATGGAGCATAGAAATCACAGCTCGTAGCCAAAAATACTCAGAGACCACATCAAACCTACCAGAATAGATAATATGAATTTACTGCTAGCCTCATAAATCTCGACAATAGCTAGAAACGGATGATAGACACGGTTATCACTCATAGAACCTCCCAACAAGAAAATCACGTAACAGAGTACAAATCATGAAACGCTCCCATAAATGCAACAACAAACAAGGAGACCCGCTCCAATAAGCAGAACTGAGATGAACTATAGATAGTGCTCCTCTATAACAAACCGAACTCGTACCTGAATGACATTCAACTGGTGCACCGGCCTCAAGCCTACCATATGGAACACATCAACGGGCCTGGCCTCTCCCACTTGGGCGCCCTCTACCTGCCTGAATACCTCGCTGGGACACACCGGTCCGAAGTCTGGGACAATCTCTCACCATGTGGCTAGTATCTCCACACTCAAAACACCCTCTCTGCTGAGGAGGTAGTGGAAACTGTGCGGTGCGGGTGCTCCGAGACCCATGAACACCTGAGTCACCATGCTGAGTCTGAAGCGCGAACTGAACTGGCTGACCCGCAAAACCTCTACCATGACGCACCCTGCCTCCAAAATAAGGACCTGTATATCTCCTCGGTCTACGAGGACCCCTCGCCTCCTCAAACTCTCTCTCCTGATCTCGTCTGCTCTCTCTCTCATGACCCTGTCTGCCCTCTCTCTCTCGCATGCATACCCTCTATCCTCCTAGCAATGTTCACCACCTGCTGATATGGAATATCCATCTCCAACTCACAGGCCATGCTGGACCTGATGCTAGGAATAAACCCCTCAATGAACTGGCGAACCTTCTCGCGAACAGTAGAAACCAAGGCTGAGGCATGTCTAGACAAACTGGTGTAACAGACAGCATACTCCGAGATGGTCATAGCACCCTGGCGCAAATGCTCAAACTCCGCGCACCATGCATCCCTGAGGCTCTGAGGAACAAACTCTATCAGAAACATATCTGAAAACCAAGTCCAAGTCAGTGAAGCTGCCTCGTCTGGACTGTCCAACTCATAGGTGCACCACCAATCATAGGCGGCTCCTCAAAGCTGAAAAGTAATGAAGGAAACCCCGCTCGATCCAGAGATACCCATAGTATGGAGAATACGGTAACACTCATCAAGAAACCCCAAGTCATCGTCTGATGCTAATCCACTGAACACCGGAGGATCATACTTCTTGAACCTCTCTAGTCTCATCTGCTCCTGCTCGGAAGCCGCTGCCATGCCCCCGGGCTGAACTGGTGCCGCAGGCGGCGTAGGAATAATCTCTGGGACCTGCTCAACATGCGCTCGCTGCTCAAGAGTGCGGGCGGCGGGAGTCTGTGCTCCTCCCCCGGCCTGGGATGTGGCTGCAGCAAGGGGAAGCAATCCTGCCTGAGCCAAAGTGGTGTACATACTCATGAATTGTGCCAAAGTCTCCTGAATGGCTGGGGTAGTAGTAGCAGTGGGCGTGACAGGTGCCTGGACTCCGGCTGGATCTGCTTGTGGTGCCTCGTCGACAGCTCGCACAGGCGCTCTCGCTGCACCACATGCGCGTCCTCGAACTCTACCCCGGCCCCGACCTCCGACGGCTGCAGCAGGGGGTGCGGGTGCCTGATCACCTCGAGTAGTACGTGTACTCACCATCTGTGAGAGAGTAGAAGACAGGTTTAGGATTGTGGATGTCAAAAATCTCGCACAACAGGGAAATCAAGTGAAGTTAAATTTTCCTAACGGTTACATAGCCTCTCACAGATAAGTATAGACGTCTCCGTACCGATCCACGAAACTTTAATAAATCGGCTTGTGATTTGTGACTCCTATAAACCTAGAGGTCTGATACCAACTTGTCACGAACCCAGTTTACCCTCCATGAACATGTCGTGAAGGCACCTAGTCCCTACGACTAGGTAAGCCTAACAATGCGGAAGATAAACCAAAAATTTGCGAAAGAAAATAAATAAAACTGAACTTGTAAAACAAACAGGGTTTAAGGTGCCACTCGGCACATACCACAACAATTCTCAAGCTAACAAACCCCCAAAACCCGGAAACTCATAAATCACAAGCTAAGGGATACCTAAGAGGCTCTGACTCAAGAATATCTATACAAGGAGAAAATACTGGAAGAACTATACTTATTACAGAAAAGCTAGAAAGGGACTCCTCCGACTCTGGACGTAGCAGATATACCTTGAAGTCTCTACCGATATGCCTCCTTCCAAGGCTAACAGAACTGAACGGGAGTACCTGTCTCTGCACAACAAAAATGTGCAGAAGAGTAGTATGAGCACACCACGGCGGTGCCCAGTAAGTATCAAGACTAACCTCGGTGGAGTAGTGACGAGGAACAGTCAAGACACCTACCGTTCGGTAAACAGTATAATCATAGGAATAATGGTAATGACATATGAATATGTAAAAATGCATGAACGGCCAAAAATGCTACAATTCACAATAAGGGATAAATACAACAATTTAACAACAAGAATATAATAAATGATGATACAAAATGACGACATAATAACAATCAAAATCCTAAGGTCACAGCACAGCAAGGAAAAAAACAACTCAATAACTCATATCCTACAATGATGTTCACAAAAGGTCTTATCCAACTCTTTCCACAATTTCACCAAGTCTCGGACAAACCACAACTCACGAAAACCCAGCATCTGAAATCTAACGATTGGCATCCTGTGCCCCATCAATCCCATGGTCATACTGACAACTAATTGACTAACTAGGGCCACTCTCACAAATATAATGGATAAACATGGGCGTACCTCCACCCTTAGAAAAAAATTAGGAGGAATTCACCTCTAATAGGAGTGATTAGCTACGTGTATGCTTGTGCAAATGTTTCTAACAAAATTCTACCAACTATCAAACATGAAAAGGAGGACGGACCGCACGTACAATGTTCCCTCACAACCCCCAAGCGGTAACATTCATACAGGTAAACGACCCACAATCACAATATAAAACAAATAGGAATACCTCCACAGGCCGTCACAACTCTATACAAACAATCATTGACATAGCCCACCTCATTTCGCCACGTGTGCAATAAATAATATAATAGGCACCGCCTTATTTCGCCACACATGTATAACAATGTCCCACCTTATTCCGCCACATGCGCAACCCACATATAAGCATATAACGTATCCCGCCTTATCACGCCGCATGTGCATAACAACCATAACCATAATAGCACGGCAAAAAACTCGTGCAACCTTTCAACAACAACCGCATGGCAGAAACCTCGTGCATCACAATATCAACAACCGCACGGTAGAAACCTCGTGCATCACAATATCAACAACCGCACAGCAGAAACCTCATGCATCACAATATCAACAACCGCACGGTAGAAACCTCGTGCATCACAATATCAACAACCGCACGACAGAGACCTCGTGCATCACAATCTCAAGTACAACACAACAAATGACAATATATATAAGAACAAAGCAAGAGAATCAACTCAAGGAATTCAGTTCACCAAAAGACGGTGTAACTAACTCATAAGGAATAGCTGTGACAGAGAAATACTAAGCGTAATAAGAACAAGTCAACAAGGGAGAAATAATATGAAGCAACGATTTCATAATACTCGGCTCAACAACAAGGAAGTTAACATGAATCAAATAATTACAATTAAGAAAATATCAACTAAACATGGAATATCTAACTCCTTCACAATTAAGACCAATTATTTACACGAGAGATAGAAATGAGGCTCTCTAAATAAAGACAAGCAGTTAGGAAAGATAGTATGACTATAGAGGGGTAAATGTCCACAATTAAACAAGTAAAATCAATTAGGCAACAAGAATAACCAAAAAGGGCAATAGATTCCAAGTAAGTCATGTAGAGGTGAAACTAATAACATGGAACTCAATCGTATCAAGAACAACTCCATATTCAGTGATTATAAGGATCTAAGAGCCAAAAATGGGCAATTTTCCACAAATGAATCCGAGCACACACTCGTCACCTCACGTACAAGGAATACAATTAGCAAGGGAGACTCAATTCCTAAGGGGAAGTCCCCCACACAAGGTTAGGCAAGATACTTACCTCGAACCGACTCAATATCACTAGAAATCGAGGCTTTGCCACGAGTATCCGACTCCAAATGGCTCAAATTTATTCAATTCAATTACACTTCATAAATAATATTGCAAACAACTGATTCGACTATAAAAATTAAAGCAAGGGCGCAAAAATAGGTAAAATGACCAAAACGCCCCTCCATCCAATATCTTGGAATCGAATAATTTTTACATTTTCAGAACCCTTGTACTCTCACGAGTCTAACCATATAAAATTCTCCCAAATCGGAGGTTAAATGCCCCCTTAAAACCCAATAGTTAAGTCTAAGAAGTTTCATCCAATTTTCCACAATTTTGACCTTGAATTCGAATTCTAGTGGTGGATTTAACTATATATTAATGGAATACAACTAGATAGGGTCAAGAAAACATTACACAATGATCTTCTCTTCAAATTCCACCCAAAAGCGCCTTCTCCCGAGCTCCCAATTGGTTTTTTCTAACTTTTGGATTAACCCTCGGATTATTCTATTTCATACCAGTGATTTCCGCTTTTTGCGGTCCAGCGGTCCTGCTTTTGTGGAAAACCAACCGCTTCTGCGGTTCTCTTAATTAGCCGACCAACCACTTCTGCGGTCCACCCATCGTAGAAGCGAGTTCGCTTCTGCGAAACTTACACCGCTTCTGTGGTTCCCAAGCCAACGTCCACTTTCCGCTTCTGCGGCTGCCAAGCCGCTTCTGCGGTTCCCAAGCCGCAGAAGCGAAAACACCTGAAGGCCTGCTGCAAATTTCCTTCTAACTTCAAAATTTACCCGTTGAGCATTCAAAACACACCCGAGGCCCCCGGGACCTCAACTAATCACACACACAAGTCATATAACCTAACACAGACTTGCTCGAAGTCCCAAATAACATAACACAATATCGAAACGACGAATCAAACCAAAAATCAAGCTTATGAACTTCCAAGTCTTCAAATAACGAATCTCATGCCGAAACCTATCAATTCAACTCGGAATGACGCCAAATTTGGCAGACAAGTCCAAAAGGACATAACGGAGCCGTTCCAACTCTCGGAATCGCATTCCGACCTCGATATCCCAAAAGTCAATTGTTGGTCAAACTTCTTCATTTTCCAACTTCAACTTTCACCGAAATGCCTCAATTTACCCTACGGACCTCCAAATCTGAATCCGAACGTCCACCTAAGTCCAAAATCACCATACGAAGCTGTTGAGATCATCCATGGCCCATTCCGGGGTCGTTTACCCAAAAGTCCATTTCCGGTCAACTTTTCACCGTTCTAACTTCCAAAACAAGGTTTCTTCTCTAAATTTGACTCTAAACCACCCGAAAGCCGAATTCCACCATGCACACAAGTCGATACTCATTTTCCGAAGTTGTTCCAGACCTTATGTTGCCGAACGAAGCTTAATTTCTCAAAACGACCGGTCGGGTCGTTATGCCGAGCCACCTGGGACCTCTTCCAAGTTCACCAATAAGTCCATAAACATAATACAGACCTGATCGAACCCTCAAAACACATAAAACAACATCAAATGAAGAATCACACCCCAAAACCAAATTGAATCAACTTATGAACTTCAAACTTTTCAACTAGCTCCGAGCGCATAGAATCTTACTTAGACAACTCGGAATAGCACCAAATTTTGTGTACAATTCATAAATCACCATACACATAGATTCCCAGGCGTGGAATCCTAAATGGACCTTGATAACACCAAAATCTAGTGACACGCTCAAATTACACCAAAATAAATGGTGTCAGGTGGTCGATGTCAAATATAATAACCCAACTAGGTTGGGGTCGAATCCCACAGGGAATAGGTGTGAAAATATTACTTGAGTAGTGTGAAACTTGACTTAAGTCGTAATTCTACTTCGTTAGTTTCAAAAGAGTGTTGTAATTGTGAACTGCCAAGAAAACTATTTTATTAAGAGAATTTGATTAATTTGATTAAGGAAACCAAAGTTGTGTCCCCATCAGTGGAATGTAATGCTATCAGTGTTAATATGATATATTTCTAATGGAAGGTCCTTTAATATGCAAATAGTTCCTAAATGACTTCCCAATATTTTTCAATAATTAGGTAGTATTTTCTTTTATGATTTTCCTAAATTTAAAATAGTTACAATTAAGAACAACCAATATATTCCAAGTAGAACCCACTTATTCCAAAGCGATTCTATTACACAAGGTTTAAAGCCTTGAGTTCTTGCTATTCAATTCTACCAAACCCTAACCCACTTTTCCAAGTAAAGATAGAGTAAAATGGCACTAGTCAATGTTTGCAACCATCAACAATAAATGAAGCATGAGAAATGAATAGATATCAACCAACCACTAAATATTTATATTCAATGGTAAACACATATTAATGTTACACACATTTAGGGTCCACAACCTTAGCATTTGAAGTTAGCTACTCATACTAGAATCCAAGAACAAAATAATAAATAAAGTCATAAATCATACAAAGAAGACAATATTCTCTATTCAAAAGCATCCAAAATAATGGTGTATTCAATGCTCTAAGTATAGACTCTTTTTCAGACAAGATGGTTCAGAAAAACCCTAATCATTCAATTTATAATGGTCTAAAAGTTGTGGTTGTTGATACCCAATTTTTCCTCAAATTATTTTTAAATTTGCATATATGCCTTCAAAATCACTTTTTATAATAATTGGTATTTTCCCATAAATTTCCATATTATTATCTATTTATTTTCTAATTTATTCAGTATTTTATATTCAATAATTATTCATAAATTGCATAAAAAATAATTTCAAAGTATTTCTTAGCTCAATACATAATTTTTAATTTAATTAGGATTTAATTATTTCATAAATTATCCAATTCGGCATTGTTTGGCTATAATTACAACAATTTTACAATTATAACCTAATTGTACACTTTATGCTATTCAATTCAATAATCATTCATTTCATACTTTTCACATTAGTTAATTACCTTAATTTTACAACTATAATATTATTTTATCTAATTATTAGCTATTTTTATTAATTATTTATCTAATTTAGTTGGGTATTTAACAAGTAGCCACTCTTATTTAAATTATAACCTATGTCAAACCAACCCCAAACCCAATTAAATAGCACATCAGACACAAGACCAAAACCAAACCATACCCGACCCAATCCATGGTCCAATCTGGACCGTTGATCAACTCTAATCAACTGCCCAGATCCCACCTTACCAGATTAAACCCTAACGACTACCCCCTGTCACACCTCCTTTTTCCGCTTAAGGCTTTTATTATACCCCGGGGAAGGGATATAATAAAGAAAGGAGTTTTCCCCTTAAAGGACAATCGAAACGGGATTCGTTTTATTTAAGATTCAGAGTCACCACTTAGGAGATTTATGGTGTCCCAAGTCACCGGTTTGAATCCCGAATCGAGAAAAGGGTTTGACTCTGTTTAACAGTCGCGAACCAAAAATCCGGGTAAGGAATTCTGTTAACTCGGGAGAAGGTGTTTGGCACTCCCGAGTTCCGTGGTTCTAGCACGGTCGCTCAACTGCTATATTTGGCTAAAATTTGATTTTAATACATGTTAACCTATAGTGCAATTTTATTTACCGCTTTTGTCAGTTATTATTTTTTTTTAAGAAAGTGAACGTCGTTTAAGAATATATTTTCGGATCACGTCACATGAAATGCACCCGGATCCTCGATAAATTCTTATTCAACATTTTCGAATTTGGATTTGGGTCGCATAAAATGCACACCCGTATTAGGAAGGTAGATTAATTAAAACGCGCCTAAAGCGATTAACGTGTTGTTATCTTTTGGGAAGGCCGCGAAATTCGCTAAACGGCCCGTCCCGAATACTAAGTATTTTTAATTAAGTAATTAATAAGGGCCCCGCAATTGTATATTTGATTTGGCGAGGCTCGTCTCATTTTTATTATTAAAGGCCAAGCCAAGGGCAACTATATTTTCTATTATTTTTGTTTTTATCTCTAAAAGTTAATTAATTCACGATTATAAATTCCGGTTTCGAATTCAAGTTCGGATTCAAACAAAAGGAAGGCCCTTTTAGCCTGAACCCGCTACCTAATCCAAAAACCCAATTTTATTCTCATGACTTAATTTCCTTTATCCTAAGGTATGCTTTTAAAAGACATTTGATTTCAGCCGCCAAATTGGCTTGAGACTGGCCCAACAGAATGGAAAATCTATTTGGTCTCTTAACAGGTCCATGTCTATACAAGCTTTATTCAAATTTTAAGATGCTAATTTTCAATTCACAACAAGTTTAATTATTAGTATTCAAATAGCTAATTTTGGATCCATTATTATGCAATTCATTAAATGCTTGTTAAATCTAGTAATTCTATATGTTTAAATCCCAAATAGTTACTTTTGGAAATCAATTCAAACGCTACTGGAGTAGCATGAAATTCTAACGCATCTGGAAAACTCACTGAATGTTAAGGCAACTAAACATATCCTTTGAATTTGAATGCAACACTTATTCTAATTTGATATTGATTATTCCTTTATAGAACTCAATGAACTACTGCGAAATCCTAGACATATACATGGAAATCTGATACATGTCCACTGAATTTAAAAGATAATAGGTCAGGAGCTCACGTGAGGGCATACACCCTGAACGAGCTTACTAATCTGATGATTAAAACAAAAGCCTATTTCAACAGTACGAAAATCTAGATTAACAATTGTGAACTCACCTAATGAATTGAACTATACTACAATATACTACTAATGATATGTAAATGAATAAATTCTGGATTAATTAGTCCATAAGTCCATATTAATTACAACACTCGGCTAACAGGGCAAAATTAACAGAATTAAGCTAGGACTAGGTGCAAAATATAGACAGGATCAATAGGTGAAAAACATCGAGGTTCCAGTCCAAATTCATATGTTGTATTAGCACAGTTCAATACATGTACCTGAAATTAGGAAATGAAACAGGAGAGTCAGCAACAGTTTTAATGTATGAACACCTCAACAACAACAATAACAGGACAATTAAATCCAATCACAGCCTCAAATTGCCCAGGATTAAACCACATCACTAGATTTAAACCAGAAAAACAAACTCGACCAGTCCAATTGGACTTTCACAGAATTTCAGCTACTAGAATAGGAGAAGATCAATGCACAACCTTCAATTTTAAACTAAATGATCAATGAAACAGTGGCTTTTTGGGATTTTCTACTAATTTCTAATTTTTTTGAGTTTTGGAAGTTATGAATTTCGAATTTGGATCTAGGAGGGCAGAAATTGTTTTGAGGAATTTTTTTTTT
>MU783760.1:8043-18842 GCA_026770625.1 Nicotiana glauca | reverse complement strand
GGCAAAACAAGCAAGGTTTGGGTTTCGGTGAAGATCGGGTTGTGAAATATGGAGAGGCAAATGTGGCAATTGACAGTTGTTTGGTTGGACAGACTAGGTCAGTTAATCCAAAATGCATGGCATGATCAATGGAATCAACCCTCCCACTCAGATAAGTTCTATCCTCTTTCTTTTTTCAGAGTTTTCTATCCTCAAAATATCGAGGTCATTGCATTTCATTGTGCTTGAAATTTGTCTATAAGTCATTTGTAGTCGAAGCTAACTACCAACCTCCCAGTTGTATGGCACAATGAGATCGGGACTTATTAAAGGACAGTTGAAATAAGAAGGACCAATGATAATCAGATAATTAGAGAAAGGAACAAAAATTCACAAGAAAGGGAAAGGAAACACCAAGACAGTGACATGAGAAAAACATTTTGGGTCATCAGGATCAGAAAGTTGGAAAGATAGCCAGGAAATCACGGCAAGACAAAACAAGTTCAAACAAGCAAGTCGGAGCAAGTTCAGAAGCGGGAGCATGGCCAACAAGAATGCCAGCAGCTAATCACCATTTTGTACTAACAAAATTGTTCTTTGATTAAAGCAGGGACAAAAGACTCAAATTCTTGCTAATCACTTTAAAATGAATGTGACCAATGTGGACAACATGGGAACACAGAAAGTTTCGGTAGTCAGGCACCCACCTGGAGAACAAGGGAGGACAGTTCAAGTTTTAAGGAAAATCAACAATGTTCGAAGGAATCCATTTCAAGTTTCAGCAGTCAGGCACCCACCTGGAGAACAAGGGAAGTATAATTCCAATTTTAGCTTTCAATTTGTATATTTGATAATATGTTGTACCCAGCCACCAAACTGGGGTAAAAAATTTTCTTTGTTTTGTATGTTTGTTGTAAGCAGGCGCCCACCTGAAGAACAAGGGAATACATTTCAAATTCAGCAAGCAGGCGCCCACCTGAAGAACAAGGGAATACATTTCAAATTCAGCAAGCAGGCGCCCACCTGAAGAACAAGGGAATACATTTAAAATTCAGCAAGCAGGCGCCCACCTGCAGAACAAGGGAATACATTCCAAAGTACAGCAAACAGGCACCCACCTGAAGAATAAGGGAAGTATAATACAACTTTATCTCTCACGTTAACATTTAGTAACATCATGCACCCAGTTATCAAACTGGGGGTGATTTTTTTTTTGTTTGTTTGTTTGTATGTTTGTTGTAAGCACGTGCCCACCTGAAGAACAAGGGAATACATTTCAAATTCAGCAAGCAGGCGCCCACCTGAAGAACAAGGGAATACATTTCAAATTCAGCAAGCAGGCGCCCACCTGAAGAACAAGGGAATATCTTTTCAAATGCTGTAAGCAGGCACTCACCTGGAAAACAAGGGAAGTATAATCTAAATTCTAGCTTTAAATTGTAACATCTGATAACATGACATGCCCAGTCACCATACTGGAGCAGAAAATTTTCTTTGGTTGTTTAGTTTCGCAAGCAGGAGCCCACCTGAAGAACAATGGAATACTTTTTCAAGCAATCGCAAGCAGGAGCCCACCTGAAGAACAAGGGAATACTTTTTCAAGCAATCGCAAGCAGGAGTCCACCTGAAGAATGGACACATATTTCAAAACACAGGCAAGGCAACATCCAGAATTCCAGCGGAAGAATACAAGTTCGAGTTTGAAGACATAGAATAGGACTTTTGTAATTCATAGATCATAGCTTAGGCTAACTTATTTTTTTTATAAACACGGTGTAATAAGGAGGTCATCGAGCAGTAACAGCAGCAACAACAGTGAGATCGCAACTCTTGGTAGTCCCAGCTACCAGACCTTCCCGAACTATATTGACCTGATTCCTGTTTAGCCTAGGATATGTAGGCAACCTCTAAAGCAGGGTGCGGTCAAATATTTCAAAAATGCTTCACACAGAATGTTCAAATGGGCAAAAATCGCTCGTATTTGCTCACTTATCTTTGCACGAAAACACGAAGAGTTTTCGGGCAAAGAGGGGCAGCTGTGAGCACGTGATTTTTTCCCTATATATGAAATGTTCCCAAAGTTCCAAACAAAATGATTTTTCTTTTAGTATTTTGCAATTTGTTGAATTTTTTATTATTTCTGTTAATTGTCTGCATTTTTATTTGTGCATGTTAATGCATATGAAAATACAAAATACTCATTTTTGCATTTAGGTTCTAATTTCATACTTTAGGATCAATTAAGAGTTATTTGTTTTAGGACAAAATAGGAGGAAAATAACAAAAATGATACTTTGCATTTTAGTTTAAACTTGTATTGGTTTGCATTTAATTAGGAATTAATTAGGAAATCTAATTTTAGTGTAATTTGGTGGTGAGTTTTATTTTTACCTTTCTGATTTTAATAAAATATAAAATACAAAAAAAAAATGGAAATAAAACAAAAATTGAATAAAGAAAATTAAAAAAAAAAGAAAAGAGAGAAAAAGAAAACAAATGGAACAAGTGAGGGGCTGCCCAGATTGTGCCAGCTTTAAATTAAAAATGCACAGGCCCAAAAGCGAGTAAACCTCAGCCCAAAATTTCGACCCAGTCCGGTCCAATAGATGCTTAAACGACGTCGTTTTAAGTTTCTAAAACTCAAGCTCAATCTCAGCCCTTCATTTACTGTGATCCAATGGCCAAAATTAATCCTGACATTACATATGAATGTCTGAAAAATAATCAAACCCTAAAAGACATCAGATCGCCTTCCTCGTACCCAATCTCCAGCTTCGCCGGAACTTCGCCGCCGGCAAACGATTTCCATGCCAAAAGACCCCAAATTAACACCATATATTCCCCATGAATCCCTTTTTCCATTCCTACCATTGGTTTCTCTCGAATCTTGCCAGAGCTCGTCAAATCTCCGATCTAAGATTTTCCGGCGATGATGCATAGTATGCCAATGGCCATCAAAATAACACCGTAGGTCCTCCACAACCTCCTCTTCCCTTTCCCCTAAGTGGTTTCCGTCGAATCTGCCTAGAAAGCTTCGAATATACGTTTGAAGTTTTCCGGCCAGTGCGTCACTTAGGCCAAACGACTCCATTTTTATACCACACACTCCCCTGACCTCCCTTACCCCTAATCCATGATCAAAACCCCTCAAATCCCACTAAAACTCACAAGATTTCAAGACTGAATTTTATGGTCCACGAACTTTAACCTAATTCTTGAGGATACCTGATCGTAATATCCCTAATGGCATGTTTTCAACGAAAATACACCATTCGAGATGTTACGGATCATGGATCCTAGAGAATTCCGATATCTTGGTCGACCGGATTTCTGTGCCAGTAAGTCGCCTTTCCACCCTTTAATTTCATTTTTCTTTTTATAATTTTAACTGTTGTTTTCATTTTTTGGTTTTACTTGCTGAAGATTATGTTAATCAGTCATGCATGTTCTTAATTTTTTGATTAGTGTTTGCGTTGGTTTAAATTCAGTAATGATCTAATGCTCTTTAGTTTGGGTTTATTTTAGTTTGATTGTCATTATGTTCTGTTATTCTGAGTGGTAAAATTTAGTTCAATTAGTTTGAAATCATTAATCATTAGTTTAATTAGGTTTATTCTTTCTTCTGTTCACATAAAATTGGATTTAGAGGTTTGTTTGAGACCGATTTCAGTTGGTATGAATTGTTTGTTCTAATTTCTAAATGTCAGTTTGGTTTATTAGTTTAATTCTTGGTTAAGTTGTGTTATTAAATCCTTAATCAGTTTTGTTTAGGTTTTGTCTAGTCTTAATATGATCGCTAGTGTTCCCTGATTATTGAGTAATGGGTATTTCTTTAATTCAGTATTAAGTTTTAGTTAATTTGTATTGGTTAGCTTAGTTATTTTGGTTATGAGCAATATGGGTAATTAGGTAAATGGAAATTAAAAAAAACACAGGATAATAATTCAGGGGTCAAGGGTAGGTCAGGCAGTAATTCTAAGGTTCAGCAAGGGCAAGTTCGGCATAGGAAAATGGCAAAATTATTAAAAATTGGTAATTGAGGAAGGCAAGTGAGGGTACAATGGACATTGATAATGGCATAGGAATAGGGTAGATGAAGGTATAACCTTCTAGAANAAATAAAGGGTTAAATAAGAGAAATCTGAAAATTAGAAAATAGAAAAAGTGTGAGTAACTTCTAGAATATTCTGCCCCAATTTGTGCCAATAAAAAGGCACCCAATGCCTTAATGAAGAAGTTAGAAACCCCTGGAAAAAATAAGAAGTTTTTCAGCCATCCAATCCCCCAGAAATGCTCTCATTTTAGATCAAAAAACTGGAATTCAAAAACTTAAAAACCATCTGAAATTATATGGAGTCATTTGAACATTGGTGATTGGTTAATCGGAGTCAACTGAAGATTATTGTTTGGATACATCGGTTCATTGGGTTAATTGGGGTTATCTAGTGCTATTCTGGGTGCGTTATTGAGTTTTGCGTGGTTTTTCAACTCATCTTCGAATTACGGATTGTTATTATTCCTTCATTGAGTGTTGCTGGGTTAGAGGTTGATTTCTGAGTTGCTTTTGAAGTTGTTACTGCTGTTAACTTCTCCTTTTCGATTTCAATTTGAACTCCGGGTACACATTCAAGCCTGTTTCAGTATAGATCTCCTGCTGGAAAGTGAATTGAAACTGAAGTTTATGATATAAACATGTGGTTGATATTTCTGTCATGAACCTGTTTATATGATTAATTGGCTGTCCAAGTGTAATTAAACATAGATTGTATAAATGGACTGAAATTGGATTGTGATTAAATGGTTTGGACTGTTATTTAGATTTTCCAGTTATTGTCATGAATCACTGTCAAATTATGTAGTCATAGGTTAAAGCATTTTACAATTTGAGTTCAATAGATTGTGTAGCTCCTGGTGGTTTTTGACCTATACTATGAATTGAATGCTTGGCTTAGTTTTGTAATAGTAAAAACAGGTTCAAAATAGTTGCAAGTGTTAGTATCTAATTCCACTTGATTTCATAGTTGTAAAAATAGAGCCAACTGATAGTAGATTCCAATAACTGACCCAGTAATCTAACCCCAAATGTTGAAAGCATTGGAATGTCGAGATTTAGTTTAGAAATGCCAATTTGAGTTAATACCTGAGTCACTATTATTTCTGCCAGAGTCGAACCATGCCTTTAATATGATTTGCCAATTATTATAACATTTAGGAAGCTCATTGACAGGTTTTAAATACCGTTTATTGCATTGCTAATTATTAAAAGGAAAGTTAAGCACCAAATAAGCATTTGAGTAATTAATTTACATTGTTGAGTTGAATTTGTGATTAAAATTGTCTGTGTGGCCCATTAAAGCTGAAGCAGGAACTATCGAATTGAGCCTAAGATCTGTAATCTCCCAATTGATTGGGCTATGAGTTTTGGCCCAGATCACGTTTTGAAAAGCCATTGCCCAGACTCGATGTCTAATTTAAACTCAGCCGATGGACAACGAGAATTGGGCTTTTATCATGAGCCTGATTCATTGGGCCAATATTCACTAAATATTTTCATAAGTTTAGCCATTTAAAATGAGATAATTGCTTTGGATTTTCCTTTTATTACTAGAGATGAAAAAATAGAAAATGTAGTTCACTTTAGGATATCCTTAAAAAACACGAGATGAGCCTCGCTAAATAAAACAAACAAATTGTGGGGCCCTCAAATAAATTGTTATCAAAATCTTAGATTTGGAAGGGACGTTTAGCAAATTTTACGGTCTTTCCCAAAGTTAACGAGACGTAGATACTTTAGGCATGCTTTGTAATAATATTACCTTCTTAATACGGGTGCACATTTATGTGACCCAAATCCAAGTCCCAATGAAGTCGAAATGTGTTAGAAGCCACGGGCGTACTCGTACGGCGTGGTCCGAGATATATTTTCGCGACGTTGTAATTCTTTGTAAAATTAAATAGTAAAGTGGAATATTAATAAATGCACATAAAAATGGAACATATATAGAAATCAGATAAAAATAAATACAACAGTTGAGCGACCGTGCTAGAACCTCAGAATTCGGGAGTGCCTAACACCTTCTCCCGGATTAACAGAATTCCTTATCCGGATTTCTAGTTCGTAGACTGTAACAGAGTCAAACTTTCCTCGGTTCTGGATTCAACCGGTGACTTGGGACACCATTAATCTTCCAAGTGGCGACTCTGAAACTAAATAAATAAATCCCATTCCGAGTGTCCTTAAATTGGAAAAAACTCATTCCTTTTTATTATATCCCTTCTTGGGGTGTAGTAATTAGGCTCTTGTAAGGTAGGAAAAAAGGAGGTGTGACAAGACTTATGTATTTTTATTCATTCAGATTTGTTGTAGTATTCTATAGTAGTCCGTGAGCTAGTGACACCAGGTTTTGGGGTAGTGATGTGTTTTTTTGAAATTCCGCATTCTTATATCATTTTATTAAACTTAAAAGTCTTCCGCATTTATAAATTGTTGGCAGTATATTTTATTGCTGATGTTGATAGAGAATGTATAATGTTTGGCTGGCCTTGCTCCGTTAGTAGGCGCCATCACGACGCCCGATGGTAGGATAAATTCGGGTCGTGACAAGTTGGTATCAGAGCTCTAGGTTACATAGGTCTCGCTGCTCACGGACAAACTTGGTAGAGTCTGAGGGATCGGTACGGAGACGTCTGTATTTATCCCCCAGAGGCTACGGAGTCAGGAAACGTTTCACTTTTCTTCTTTCTTGTCGTGCGAATCTGTTTCTCAAATACTGATTGTCCTTCTACTCTGTTCTTTCGCAAATGGCGAGAACACATGTGTCTTCTTCTACCGCGTAGTAGCCCGAGCCTCCAGTAGCAGCTCCCGAGAGGGGCAGAGGCTGAGGTCGTGCCAGAGGCCGTGGTAGGAGCAGAGCTCAACCCCAGGCAGCAGTTCCAGAGGTGGAGCCTCATATTGATGATGGTGAAGAGGTTCCAGCCCCAGCAGCTCCAGTGGGCCCAGCTCAGGTCCCAGAAGGGGTCATGTTTACCCCGGATCTTCAGGATGCTCTAGTTCGGATAGCAGGCTTTATGGACAGTGTCGGTAGGGCAGGTTTGCTGCCAGTAGCACCAGCCCCTTCTCAGGCTGGATGAGGGGTTCAGACTCCTGCTACGCGTACTCCGGAGCAGGTAGCTCCCCAGACTCGGGCACCAGTGGTTCAGCCGCAGTGGCAGCTCAGACAGGCACTACAGCTCAGGTCGGAGATGGAGCGGCCATGTCTTCTGATGCTTTGTGGAGACTTGATCGGTTCTCTAGGCTTTTTACCACCACCTTCAGCGGTGCTTCCTCGGAGGATCCCCAGGATTTTCTATTCAGTTCTCATGAAATTCTCAAGACTATGGGTATAGTGGAGACCAACGGGGTTGATTTTTGCATCTTCAGGCTTGCAGGATCCGCGAAGACTTGGTGGAGAGATTTCTGTCTATCTAGACTAGCAGGGTCCCCAGCTTTGACATGGGATCAGTTTGCAGAGTTATTCCTGGAGAAGTTTCTCCCCGTCACTCAGCGAGAGGCACTTCATAGGCAGTTTGAGCGCCTTCAGTAGGGCTCCATGACCGTTACTCAGTACGAGACTAGATTTGTGGATTTGGCACGCCATGCAGTTGTGATACTCCCTTCAGGGCGGGAGAGGGTTCGGAGGTTCATTGATGGATTGATTCAGCCGATCCGTCTTCAGATGGCCATGGGAGTTGGAAGTGACATTTCCTTTCAGGAGGCGGCTAACGCGGCCCACAGAGTTGAGATGGCCCTTACTCGAGGAGGTGGTCATGCGTTGGACAAGAGGCCTCATCATTCTGGTAGATTCAGTGTTACCTAATCTGGAGGTAAGGATTTCTATGGTAGGGATCAGACACCGAGGCCCTTTCAGTCTGCGCTCCAGGTTTCTCATGGTACTTCAGGCAGCGGTAGTTCTCAGCAGCATTACTCAGATCAGCAGCCTATCAGTGCATCTCCACTTCAGAGCTTCAGGGGAGGATACTCTGGTCGATAGGGTCAGCAGTCGCAGTAGCCGAGATCTTGTTATGGTTGTGGTGATCCCAGTCACATTGTCAAGTTTTGCCCTTGAGCATCGGGCAGCTCCCTGCAGCAGGGTCCTCACACCATGATACAGGCAGCAGGTGATCCACAGCCCGCCCAGCCAGCTAGAGGTGGAGGTAGGGATCATAGAGGTGGAGGTAGGGACCGTAGAGGTGGAGCTCGGACTGGCAGAGGCAGAGGATAGCCAGTGGTTGATCGTCCTAGAGATGCAGTTCAGGGAGGTAGGGCCCAGCCCCGATTTTATGCTTTGTCATCCAGGCCAGAGGCTGAGTCTTCCGATGCTGTTATTATAGGTACTATTCTGGTCTGTGACAGGGATGCTTCAATGCTATTTGACCGTGGGTCCACGTATTCGTATGTGTCATCTTATTTTGCTCCCCACTTGCCTATGCCTAGTGATGCCTTGGGTGTTTCTGTATATGTGTCCACGCCAGTGGGTGATTCTATTGTGGTCGACAGGGTTCACCGTTCTTGCGTAGTAGTATTTGAGGGTCTTGAGACCCGTGTTGATCTATTGCTTCTAGACATGGTTGATTTTGATGTCATATTGGGGATGGACTGGTTGTCCCCGTATCATGAAATCTTGGATTATCATGCCAAGAACGTGACCTTGGCTTTACCGGACTTTCCCCGATTGGAGTGGAGAGGGACCCTAGGACATGCCACCCGCAGTGTTATTTCTTATGTTAAGGCTCGATGCATGGTCTAGAAGGGGTGCTTAGCTTATTTGGCATATGTTCGTGATTCCTGTACGGAGGTTCCTTCTATTGATTCAGTTCCTATTGTTCGGGAGTTCCCAGAGGTTTTTCCTTCAGACCTGCCGGGTATGCCGCCCGATAGGGATATTGATTTTTGTATTGATCTGGCTCCAGGTATGCATCCCATTTCTATCCCGTCATATCGTATGGCTCCGCCGGAGCTGAAGGAGCTAAAGGACCAGTTGCATGAATTGCTTGAGAAAGGCTTCATNTGAGGATGTGCATTGATTACCGACAGCTGAACAAGGTGACAATAAAGAACAAGTACCCACTGCCGAGGATTGATGATTTGTATGATCAGTTGCAGGGTGCGAAGGTATTTTCAAAGATAGATTTGAGATCGGGTTATCACCAGCTAAGGATTAGGGCGTCTAATGTACCTAAGACAGTGATTCGCACTCGGATGGGCATTATAAGTTTTTGGTCATGTCGTTTGGGCTGACCAATGCCCCAGCAGCATTTATGGAGTTGATGAACCGAGTGTTCAGGCCTTATTTGGACTTGTTCGTAATAGTTTTCATTGATGATATTCTTGTGCACTCCCGCAGTCAGGAGGAGCACGAGCAACNGCATTTCTGGGTCATATTGTATCAGTAGAGGGTATTCAGGTTGACCCAAAGAAGATTGAGGCAGTCAAGAATTGGCCTCGACCAGCTTCCGTGACCAAGATTCGAAGTTTCTTGGGGTTAGCAGGTTACTACCATCGGTTCGTTGAGGGGTTTTCTTCTGTTGCAGCCCCGATGACTAGGTTGACTCAGAAGGGTGCCCAGTTCAGGTGGTCAAATGAGTGTGAGGCGAGCTTTCAGAAGCTCAAGACAGCTCTGACTACGACACCGGTGTTGGTTTTGCCCACACGTTCAAGGCCTTACACAGTCTATTGTGATGCTTCCCGCACTGGGCTTGGAGCAGTATTGATGCAGGATGGCAAAGTTATTGCTTATGCCTCGAGACAGTTGAAAATCCATGAGAAGAATTATCCGGCTCATGACCTAGAGTTGGAAGCGGTTGTTCACGCTTTAAAAATTTGGAGGCATTACCTATATGGTCTGGCGTGTAAGGTATACACAGATCACAAGAGCCTTCAGTACTTGTTCAAGCAGAAGGAGTTGAATGTGCGGCAGAGGAGATGGCTAGAGTTGTTGAAAGACTATGATGTTACTATCTTATATCACCCAGGTAAGGCCAACATGGTGGCCGATGCATTGAGTATAAAGTCTTCCAGCATGGGTAGCCTCGCTTATATCCCGGTCAGTCAGAGATCGATGGCTTTAGATGTTTAGGCTTTGGCCAATCGACTTGTGAGGTTGGACATTTCTGAGCCTAGCAGGGTGTTTGCCTGCACGGTCGCTCGTTCTTCATTATTGGAGCGTATCCGTGATCGACAGTTTGATGATCCTCATTTGTGTGTCCTGAGAGACACTGTGTAGCGTGGAGGTGCCACAAAGGTAACTTTAGATGTGGATGGAGTTCTGAGGTTGCAGGGGCAAGTATGTGTTCCAAATATTGATGGTATTCGAGAGTTGATCTTAGCGGAGGCCCATAGTTCTCGGTATTCTATTCATCCGGGCACCGCAAAGATGTATCAAGACTTGCGGCAGCATTTCTGGTGGCATAGGATGAAGAATGATATTTTTGCATATGTGGCTAAGTGTTTGAATTGTCAGTAGGTCAAATATGAGCATCAGAGGCCCGATGGTGTGTTTTAGAAGATTGAGCTTCCCGAGTGGAAGTGGGAGAGGATTACCATGGACTTCGTTACAGGACTTCCGGTGACTCGGAAGAAGTTTGATGCCATCTGGTTGTTGATAGGCTGACCAAGTCAGCACATTTCATTCCTGTAGCCACCACCTATTCATCAGAGAGATTAGCTGAGATCTACATCCGAGAGATTGTTCGCCTTCATGGTGTGCCGATGTCTATCATTTTAGATCGGGGTACGCAGTTTACCTCGTGCTTTTGGAGAGCAGTCCAGCAGGATTTAGGCA
>MU783759.1:0-24498 GCA_026770625.1 Nicotiana glauca | reverse complement strand
ATTATGTGCTCCTATTTGCGGGGGCTACGTACGCATGAGGTGACGAGAGTCCGTGCGTAGCTACTATTATGCTATTGTCCGGGTAGTTAGAACCCAAAAGCATGTTATACTTGAATTATTTATGAACCCATTGATAGCTTGAATTGCTTAAATCACATTGAATTAGTAAGTGAATTACTAAAAGGATTAAACTTCATTTCTTAAAAATTGCTAAAGGAGAATTGGTTTTATTTGGATAATTATTCCCCGATAAAAGATTCTAATTGGCTATTTGATCATGTATATTATGTGTACCTGCGTCGCATGGATGATTCGCGAGTAGGGTGATTGTGTATCTTATGTGTACTGCGTCGCATGGATGATTTGCGAGCAGGGTGATTGTTTATTTTATGTTGACAGCGTCGCATGGATGATTCATGAGTGGGGTAATAGATGAATCTATGGTTCGTGCCGTTTGACCCTCGGCAGTGCACATTTTACATTTCTGTTGGATCGGGTCGTCGCCTCGGTGTGATTTGCGCATGTTATTTATCGCTTGAGAATTTTAAATGTGGAAATTGCCTTTCATGGCTTGATATAAATTGATAAGATAATAAAAAGTAAACTTGAAAATCCCTTAATATTTGTTAAAGGTGTTTACCTGTTTTTCCGCCTTGCGAGATAAAACTGCTATAAAAACCCATGATTTCCTCACATTTTTATTATACTATCATTGGACCTCTAGTAAGTGTCGAAGTTGACCATCTCGTCTCTACTTCTTCAAGATTAGACGGGATACTTATTGAGTACACGTTGTTTACGTACTCATACTACACTTCTGTGCATTTTGTTGCACAGGTTTATATCTCTAGCAGCCTACTGGGTGTAGCAGCACGGATGATTCTGGGACTAGGTGAGTTGCATTATTCGAGGTGACCCGCAGCTAGTATAGTCCGTTTCAGCATATTGTATTTATTTCCTATCCATTGTATTTCGGACGGATGTTGCATTTTATTTCCTTATCAGTAGACGCTCATCCACTTGTGACACCGGGTTCTGGGATGGTTTTCGAAAGATTTGTACTAATTGTTTATTATTTAATTCGAATTTAAATGGTGATATTTTATTTATGAAAAATGGAAGGAAAAGTCCTAGATTTCAAAGGTATTAAAAAGAGAAGTTAATCGATTAATTAAGTTGGCTTGCCTGACAATGGTGTTCGGCGCCACCACGACCCTTAGTGGATTTTGGGTCGTGACACTCTTCTGCAAGTACACATCTTCTAATGATATTATCTGCACAAAATTTAAACAAGTAAGGTTCGTTCCACAGATAATACTTAGCATCAGATATAAGTTTTTTCCTTTGTTGGTATGAGAGATCTTGGGATGTCCACTTTCCAACCAAGTAGTTTGCAATATCTGCAAATCAGGGTGGTTGAGTCACTACTGATTCGATTGAAAAAATATGTTCATCAGAAAATTCTTCCTTTATCTCACTAAACTCAAGGGGAGGATTTTCCAATCTAGACAAATGATCAGCTACCTGATTCTCTGTTCCTTTTTTATCTTTTATCTCAAGGTCAAATTCTTGCAGAAGTAAAATCCATCCTAACAATCTAGGTCTAGCATCTTTCTTTGCTAAGAGGTATTTCAAAGCTGCATAATCAGTGAAAGCTGTGACCTTAGTTCCTATCAAATATGGACGAAATTTATCAAATGCAAATACTACTGCTAGTAACTCTTTCTCTATTGTGGCATAATTAAGTTGAGCCTCATTCATTGTTCTACTAGCATAGTAAATGGGATGGAAAATCTTATCCTTTCTCTGGCCTAAAATAGCTCCTATTGCTATACCACTAGCATCACATATAACCTCAAAAGGTTGATTCCAGTCTTGGGACACAACTACAGGGGCAGTTGATAACTTTTTCTTAAGGGTCTCAAATGCATCTAGGCAATCACCTGAAAAATTAAACTTAGTATCTTTCATCAAGATATTAGTAAGCGGTTTTGAAATTTTTGAAAAATCTTTTATGAACCGTCTGTAAAAACCTGCATGACCTAGAAAACTTGTAATGCCTTTAATAGTTGTAGGAGGGGGTAATCTTGCTATAAGATCAGTTTTAGCCTTATCAATTTCTATCCCTTTAGCAGTGATTTTATGTCCTAAAACAATTCCCTCAGTAACCATAAAATGATATTTTTCATGTCACGACCCATTTCTACAATAGGTCATGAGGGCGCCTGACACCGTTGTCAGGCAAGCCAACGCGGAACATTACTAAATTCTTATGTTGCTTTTAATTAGAAATGAGTGAAATAGATTCTTAATTAGGATTTAAGCCAGAAGTGTGAAATACCGTAAATAACATAAGTATACAACCCAAAAACAAATGTCTACCAAAGTGTGTGCCAGAACCTGGTGTCACAAGTATGAGCATCTAGTAGAATATACAAAAGAATATCTCTATCCTACTGTCTGAAATAAAGAAAGACAGCGAAAGTAAAGGAAGACTCCATCTGGCTGCTGAGCGACATAGGAAGGAAGCAGCTCACTGTGGAAGTCTCTACCACAAGCTCAAGGGCACGCACCGGACTGGTAACCAGATGTATCTGCCTCACCGTGTAGTATAAGTACATAAATAATATGTACCCAGTAAGTATCCCGTCTAATCTCGAAGAAGTAGAGACGAGAGGTCGACTCGATACTTACTAGGGTCAATTAATATGAGAAGAGTTGTAACGACCTGACTGGTTGTTATGAATTTTAGAACCCCGTTACCCTAAATAGAGCCTTCCATACTTGCTTTAGCTAATTTACGACTTGCGGGGGGCGATTGCTTCGGGAGTTGGAAGAGTTTTGAGTAAAAATATATCCATTTTGCTTCTTTAAGTTTTTCTTAAAAGACCAAGTTTGACTTCGGCCAACATTTTGGGAAAACGAGCTCGGATGCATGATTTGACAATTTTGAAGGGTTCGTGGGAAAATATGGGACCTGGGTGTATGTCCGGAATCAAATTCCGATGTCCCTAGCCCGAGTAATGAATTTTTATGTCAAATTGTTAAATTGAAGTTTTTAAGAATTAAAGAAACTAAGTAATCATTGATTCCCTAGGTATCCGACTTGGATTTTGGTCCCGGAGCTTGGTACAGTCCGTAATATTGTTTAAGACTTGCCCATAAAATTTGGTGCCAGTCCGAGTAGTTTAAGGGCGTTTTGACCGGTTAGAGGAGAATTAAGAACTTGAAGATTCAATAGTTTGATTCATTTGGTTTTAGGAGGTGATTCCGAGATTTAGCAATGTTTTGGGAGTTTCGAGGGTTCGAGTAAGTCCGCCTCGTGATTTCATACTTGTTGGTATGTTCGGGCGGGGCTCGGGAGCCCCGAGCGTCAAGCGAGCGAGGCTCGAGCTAAGTAAGAAAATTGAAGAAGAGCTGAAGTTGCTGCTTCTGTCATAACCGCATATGCGGTTCTTGGACCGCAGAAGCGGTACCATAGATGTGGTCAGCCCATCGCAAAAGCAGAAAGGGCCAGGCCATGGGGAAACCACAGAAGCGGCCCATAGACCGCAGAAGAGGTTCCGCTTAAGCGATCCAGCTCCTTAGGCCCAAATCCGCAAAAGCGAACCCGCAAAAGCGGGCACCTGACCGCAAGAGCGGTCCAGGCTTCTTGGGCCATCTACGCAAGAGCGGGCCTTTTTTTGCAGAAGCGATTTCCTCAGAAGCGGTCATGGCACCGCAGAAGCGAAATCGCTGGGGCAGAGAGTTCATTTAATTTGAACTCAAAGCCATTTATTTCATTCACAACTCCACACTTGGGCGATTTGGGTGCTTCCAAAGAGATGGTTTCAATATAACATTGTAAGGTAAGTAATTCCCATTCATCCTTAGCTTAAATACATGTACATTAGGTAGATTAAACACTAAAAACTAAGTAAAATCAAGGGTTAGATCTAGACCTAGGATTTTAATAAAACTAAGATTTAATCATGAAGTTTGTTATGAAATGGACTAGAAATCATATATTATTGATCCTTAGGTTGTAGAGAACAATTTCCTTCAAAAAATCTCGGAATCTCGGCAAGTGGACCCGGGATTGAAATTTAGGAAATTCATGTAAATGGTTAGGGAATTGCTTAAATAGCTAGGAATTGATCTTGTAAGCCTTTATTGAATAGTTCTTAATTATTTTAACTAGTTTGGGATCGCTCGGCTTCGAATTGAGAGTTTGGGTTTGTTCTTGACATCGGAAGTGCGCTTCGGAGCGAGGTGAGTCTCCATTCTAACCTTGCAAGAGGTAAATGTCCCCATAGGATTAATAATTGAGTAATTGTTGCTAAATGTGGGGGCTACAGATGCGCTAGGTAACGAGAGTCCGTGCGTAGCTACTACTATGTTAATTGCCCGGGTAGTTTAGGACCCACATCATGCTTATTTTATATGACTCTCTATATTATCTTGTTACTACGAGCACCGAGGATATGCTAGAGATTTAAAAAGGGAATAAGAACATACTTGTATAATTGTTGAAGTCTTGCTTGGAATTTATGACTGTTGATGTGCCTTGTGTGTATACTTGATATTTCTTATTATTTGTGGATCGGGCCGATCGCCTCGGTATGAATAGATGCATCTATAGGCGCATCGTCGACCCTCGGCAAGTGCACAGTTTATTTTCTGTTGGATCGGGTCATCGCCTCGGTGTATTTGCGCATGCTAATGTTTCTTGCCTGAGAGTTTCTTTTTATATTGATATCGCCTTTCATGGCCCGACATAAATTGACAAATATAACAAAAATTAAATGTTAGTTGGAGGTATAGTTAAGAGTAGAAGTTTTATGTCTTGTTATAAACTATTGCTTATTAGTGTTTCCTCATGGTTTGTATAATCACCCCAATATATTATTTGACCCTTGTGAGTATCAAGTCGACCTCTCGTCTCTACTTCTTCGAGATTAGACGAGATACTCACTGGGTACATATTGTTTATGTACTCATACTACGCTTCTGTACTTAAATGTACAGGATCTGAGGCAGGTGGATCTAGTTATCATACCTGTGCGTATCCGTGAGCGGACTTGGAACTTCTACGGTGAGCTGCTTTCCCTCCATGTCGACCTACAGCCTAAGAAGTCTTTCTTTTGTATTTCTATTTCCTATCTATTTGGACTCAGACAATAGGGTAGTATGATGTTCTTTTGGATATATATATTCTACTAGTTGCCCATAGCTTGTGACACCAGGTTCTGGCACACACTTTAGTAGACGATTATTTTGGGGTTGTGTAATTATATTACTTACAGTATTTCGCTCTTCTGGTTAAAATTCCAAGTCAAGTGTTTATTCCACTTCTTTCTAATTAGAAGCAACATAAGAATTTTAGTAATGTTTCCGCTATGGCTTGCCTGACAACCGTGTCAGGCGCCCTCATGACCTATTGTGGAAGTGGGTCGTGACAACATGGTATCGGAGCACTAGGTTCACGTAGGTCTCACGAGTTATGGGCAAACCTGATAGAGTCTTGTTGATCGGTACGGAGACGTCTGTATTTATCTTCGGGAGGCTATAGGGTCTTACGAAAGACTACTCTTTATTCATTTCCTATCGTGCAGTGCTTAGTGTACTAAATTTCCCACTTCTATTCTCTCAAAGATGGTGAGGACTCTTACTGCTAACGTTTCGGACCCGGGAGGAGCTGTCCCCCCGTTGCTAGAGGCCGAGGTAGAGGCCGGGGGAGGCCACCGGCCCATGTTAGGGGATGAGGGCGACCTAGAGCCATTTCAATTGCACCACCAGTAGATCCTGTAGAGGACCCTATTATTGAGGAGCAAGGCAAGGTGCCCGTAGCTGAGCCTTCCCCGGCTGATTTCATGACATCACCGGGATTTCAGGAGTTCATGGGCCACATGCTACAATTCATGGACACTATGACTCAGGCTGGTTTATTTCCAGCAGACCCAGCTACTTCACCGGCAAGAGGGGGAGCCAAGACCCCTACTTCTCAGGCCCCGAGTCATGTAGTTACAGTATATCAGACTTCGGGTGCACTATCCGCAGGTGGGGCTCAGCCAGTTGCTGCAGTGGCACCCCAGCCTAGGCTAGTTGTGGATGGTGATCCATAGAAGTTATTAGAAAGATGGACCAGGCTTCATCCTCAGATCTTCGGGAGCGAGCATCATGAGGATGATCATGACTTCATAGACATGTGCAGGGACAGACTACACAACATGAGGATATTGGAGTCGCATGGAGTTGACTTCACTATTTTTCAACTCGAGGGTAGGGCCCGTAAATGGTGGCAGTCCTAAGTTCTTGGCATGCCAGCGGGTTCTCCTCCCATCACTTGGGATCAGTTTGTACAGTTATTCTTGGATAGGTATATCCCGCCCTCTGAGAGGGAGGAGCTGCGGTACTAGTTTGAGTAGCACGAGTAGGGTCAGATGTCTGTGACTGACTATGAGGCGAGGTTTTCCGAGTTATCCCGCCATGCACTCATGATACTTCTTACAGATGCGGAGAGGGTGCAGAGATTTGTTGCTGGATTGCAGCCCGTGATTCGATTTAGTATGGCTCGAGAGGTGGAGATGGGCACAGAGTATCAGTTAGTGGTTGAGATTGCTCGTCGGATTGAGGGATATCGCCAGAGGGGTAGAGAGCAGATACATCAAGATAAGAGAGCTAGGTTCTCCGGTGGATTCAAAGGTTCCCCAGCTAGGGGCAGAGGTTAGTATGGGAGGGTCCAACCTAGTAGGCCACTAGTTTCAGCACCACCTCCTGCCCGGGGGGCTCCAGCACGCCCCTATCTCAGTGTTATGCCAGAGACTTCCTACTACCCGCCAGCTATTCAGGGTTCCTCCAGTGGGCATTCAAGTCCCCAGGGTCCTTCTGATTCTTATTTCAGTGCCATGCTGGAGAGTTCATGTCGTCCACCGGCTATCCAGGCTTCTTCCAACGAGTCTACGGGTTATCAGGTTCAGCCGTCAGGGCAACAGGTCGCCGCCCCGCGCTGTTGTTTTGAGTGCGGAGTACCCGGTCACATGAGGAGATACTGCCCTAGACTTTGGGGCAAGGCAGTGCAGCAGGATCAGCAGCCCACGATTTCAGCACCAGCTGCCTAGCCACCTAGAGGTGGAGGGCAGACGGGTAGAGGTCGTCCTAGAGGTGGAGGCCAGACAGGGAGAGTTCAGCCAGCTACTCCCCAGTCAGGTGGAGGCCAGACAACCGGCGCCCCAGCTAGATTCTATGCTCTTCCGGCCAGGCCAATGCATTGGCCTCATATGCCGTCATCACAAGTATTATTTCCGTTAGTGGTAGAGATGCTTCGGTATTATTTGATCCAGGGTCTACCTACTCATATGTATCACCTCTGTTTGCTCGTTTCCTGGTTATTTCTCCTGAACCTTTGGGCACTTTTGTTCATGTGTCTACTCCTGTGGGTGATTTTGTGGTTGTGGATCGGATCTACCAGTCCTGTGTGGTCACTTTCTGTGGTATCAATACTAGAGAAGATCTCCTGTTGCTTGATATGATTGATTTTGAGGTCATGCTGGGCATGGATTGGTTATCTCCATATCACGTCGTCCTTGATTGCCATGCCAAGACTGTTTCACTAGCGATACCAGGATCACCGAGATTGGAGTGGAAGGGTTCCACAATTGATATGCCTAGCAGAGTTATTTCTTTCCTGAAGGCTCGACACATGGTCGAGAAGGGGTATTTGGCCTATCTAGCTTATGTTCGAGATGTCACCGCAGAGTCTCCAATGATTGATTCAGTGCCAGTAGTCCGAGAGTTCGCTGATGTTTTTCCTTCTGATCTTCCAGGCATGCCTCCGGATCGTGATATTGATTTATGTATTGACTTGGCTCCAGGCATTCAGCCTATATCTATTCCACCATACCGTATAGCTCCTAAGGAGTTGAAAGAGTTGAAGGAGCAGCTGGAGGAGTTGTTAGCAAAGGGGTTTGTCAAGCCTAGTGTATCACCTTGGGGCGCACCAGTGCTATTTGTGAAGAAGAAGGATGGGACCATGCGGATGTGCATTGATTACCGCCAGTTGAACAAGGTCGCCATCAAGAACAAGTACCTGTTGCCTCGTATTGATGATTTGTTCGACCAGTTGCAGGGAGCTAGAGTGTTCTCTAAGATTGACCTGAGGTCAGGGTATCATCAGCTAAAGATTCGGGACTCGGATGTTCCGAAGATGGCATTCAGGACCAGATATGGCCACTATGAGTTTTTGGTGATGTATTTCGGCTTGAATAATGCCCTGACGATATTTATGGATCTGATGAACCGGGTATTCAGGCCTTATATTGATTCCTTTGTTATCGTCTTCATTGACAACATCTTGATATACTCCCGCAGCCTGGGGGAGCACGAGCAGCATTTGAGAGTAGTGCTCCAGACCTTGCGAGAACATAAGTTGTATGCTAGGTTCTCCAAGTGTGAGTTTTGGCTTGATTCAGTGGCATTCTTGGGGCATGTTGTGTCAGGAGAGGGTATTAAGGTGGATCCCAAGAAGATTGAGGTAGTTCAGAGTTGGCCACGTCCTACTTCAGTGACCGAGATCAAGCGTTTCCTGGGATTAGCAGGTTATTATCGTCGATTTGTGTAGGGCTTTTCATCCATTGCATCACCTTTGACCAGACTGGCCCAGAAGGGTACCCATTCATTTGGTCTGATGATTGATAGGAGAGCTTTCAGAAGCTCAAGGCGGCTTTGACTACGGCATCGGTTCTTGTATTTCCATTCTGATCAGGGATGTATACAGTATATTGCGATGCTTCATGCATTGTCTTGGGATGCGTATTGATGCAGGAGGGGCGAGTTATTGCATATGCTTTGCGTCAGCTAAAGGTTCATGAGAAGAATTACCCCATGCACAACCTAGAGTTGGCAGCGATTTTCCATGCTCTTAAGATATGGAGGCATTATTTGTATGGGGTGTCATGTGAGGTTTACACCGATCATCACAGCTTGCAGCATCTGTTCAAGTAGAGGGACCTTAACTTGAGGCAGCACAGGTGGCTTGAGTTACTAAAGGATTATGACATTACCATTCTTTATCATCCGGGCAAGGCGAATGTGGTCGCGGATGCCTTGAACAGAAAGGCGGAAAGTATGGGTAGCCTAGCATTCATTTCAGCAGAGGAGAGGCCCCTAGCCTTGGACATTCAGTCCTTGGCTAACAGACTTGTGAGGTTAGACATTTCAGAGTCCAGTCGAGTTCTAGCATGTGTGGTTGCTCAGTCCTCGTTATTGGGGGAGATTAAGGCCCGACAGTTTGGTGATCCACATTTGGCGGTTCTCAGAGAGACGATACTTTAGGGAGGTGCCAGGGAGGTTTCTATTGGCGAGGATGGCATTCTGTGATTCCAGGGTCGTCTATATGTTCCTAATGTTGATGGTCTGAGGGAGAGGATCCTAGAGGAGGCACATAGTTCGCGATATTCTATCCACCTGGGGGTTACGAAGATGTATCGTGATTTGAGGCGGTATTATTGGTGGCGGGGGATGAAGAAGGACATCGTGAAGTATGTGACTAAGTGTTTGAATTTCTAGCAGGTCAAGTATGAACATCAGAGGCCAGGTGGGCTACTTCAGCAGATGCCCATACCAGAATGGAAGTGGGAACGCATCACCATGGACTTCGTAGTAGGGTTACCGCAGACTTTGCGGAAAGTTGATTCAGTGTGGGTCATTGTGGATAGATTGACCAAGTTGGCCCATTTCATTCCAGTGGCGACTACTTATACAGTAGAGAGGTATGCTCAGATCTATATTCGGGAGATAGTCCGATTGCATGGTGTGCCGGTTTGATGGTTTCCATCATATCAGACCGAGGCCCTCAGTTCACTTCTCATTTCTGGAGAGCCATGCAGAGTGAGTTGGGGACTCGCGTAGAGCTTAGCACATCATTCCATCCTCAGACCGACGGACAGTCGGAGCGAACAGTGCAGATCTTAGAGGATATGCTTAGAGCATGTGCGATTGATTTTGGAGGGCTGTAGGAGCAGTTCTTCTCTCTAGAAGAGTTTGCATACAACAACAGCTATCAGTCCAACATAGAGATGGCCCCGTATGAGGCTTTATATGGTCGACATTGTCGTTCTCCTATAGGGTGGTTTGAGCCTGGCGAGGCTAAATTACTTGGTACAGATTTGGTACAGGATGCCTTGGATGAGATAAAGTTGATTCAGGAGAGGCTCCGCACAACTCAGTCTAGACAGAAGAGTTACGCGGATCAGAAGGCGCGTGATGTATCATTCATGATTGGCGAGAAGGTTCCCTTGAAAGTCTCGCCCATGAAGGGTATTATGAGGTTCAGGAAGAGGAGCAAGTTGAGCCCAAGGTTTATTGGCCCCTTTGAAGTGATGAGACGGGTTGGGGAGGTTGCTTATGATCTTTCTTTACCCCTAGTCTATCAGGAGTTCATCCGGTTTTCCATGTTTCGATGCTTCGGAAGTACCATGCCGACCTATCACATGTATTGGACTTCAGTACTATCCAGTTAGATGAGAGTTTGGGCTATGAGGAGGAGCCAGTTGCTATTATTGATAGGAAGGATCGCCAGTTGAGGTCCAAGAGGATTTCTGTGGTGTGAGTTCAGTAGAGGGGCCAACCAGTCGAGGAAGCGACCTGGGAGTCCGAGGAGGACATGCGGAGCAGATATCCCCACTTATTCGGTAGTCCAGGTACTTTTCTATGTACGTTCGAGGACTAACATTTGTTTAAGAGGTGGAGAATGTAATGACCCGGTTGGTCGTTTTGCGTTTTAGAACCCCGTTCCCCTAAATAGAGCATTACGTACTTGCTTTAGCTAATTTACGACTCGCGGGGGGCGATTGGTTCGGGAGTTGGAAGAGTTTTGAGTAAAAATACGTCCATTTTGCTTCTTAAAGTTTTTCTTAAAAGACCAAGTTTGACTTCGGCCAACATTTTGGGAAAATGGGCCCGGAATCGAATTCCGAGGTCCCTAGTCCGAGTAATGAATTTTTATGTGAAATTGTTAAATTGAAGTTTTTAAGAATTAAAGAAACTAAGTAATCATTGATTCCCTAGGTATCGGACTTGGATTTTGGTCCCGGAGCTTGGTACAGTCCGTAATATTGTTTAAGACTTGCTCGTAAAATTTGGTGCCAATCCGAGTAGTTTAAGGGTGTTTTGACCTGTTAGAGGAGAATTAAGAACTTGAAGATTCAATAGTTTAATTCATTTGGTTTTAGGGGGTGATTCCGAGATTTAGCGTTGTTTTGGGAGTTCCGAGGGTTCTAGTAGGTACGCCTCATAATTTTAGACTTGTCGGTATGTTTGGGCGGGACTCGGGAGCCCCGAGCGTCAAGCGAGCAAGGTTCGAGCTAAGTAAGAAAATTGAAGAAGAGCTGAAGTTGCTGCTTCTGTCATGACCGCATTTGCAGTTCTTGGACCGCAGATGTGGTCAACCCATCGCAAAAGCAGAAAGGGCTAGGCCATATGGAAACCGCAGAAGCAGCCTAGAGACCGTGGAAGCAGTTCCGCTTAAGCGGCCCCCAGACCGCAGAAGCGGTCCAGCTCCTTAGGCCCAAATCCGCAGAAGGGCTCAAAATCCGCAGAAGCAGACACCTGACCGCAGAAGCAGTCCAGGCTTCTTGGGCCATCTCCGCAAGAGCGACCATTTTTCCGCAGAAGCGATTTCCATTGAAGCGGTCATGGCACAGCAGAAGCGGAAGTCGCTGGGGCAGAGAGTTCATTTAATTCGAACTCAAAGCCATTTCTTTCATTCACAACTCCACACTTGGTCGATTTGGGTGCTTCCAAAGAGAGGGTTTCAACATAACATTGTAAGGTAAGTAATTCCCATTCATCCTTAGCTTAAATACATGTACATTAGGTAGATTAAACACTAAAAACTAAGTAAAACCAAGGGTTAGATCTAGACCTAGGGTTTTAATAAAACTAAGATTTAATCATGAAGTTTGTTATGAAATGGACTAGAAATCATATATCATTGATCCTTAGGTTGTAAAGAACAATTTCCTTCGGAAAATCTCGGAATCCGGGCAAGTGGGCTTGGGGTTGAAATTTAGGAAATTCATGCAAATGGTTAGGGAATTGCTTAAATAGCTAGGAATTGATCTTGTAAGCCTTTATTGACTAGTTCTTAATTATTTTAACTAGTTTGGGATCGCTCGGCTTCGAATTGAGATTTTGGGCTTGTTCCTGGCATCGGAAGTGCGCTTCGAACCGAGGTGAGTCTCCTTTCTAACCTTGTAAAAGGGAAATGTCCCCATAGGATTAATAATTGAGTAATTATTGCTAAATGCGGGGGCTACGCACGCGCTAGGTGACGAGAGTCCATGCGTAGCTACTACTATGTTAATTGTACGGGTAGTTTAGGACCCACATCATGCTTATTTTATATGACTCTCTATATTATTTTGTTACTACGAGCACCTAGGATATGCTAGAGATTTAAAAAGGGAATAAGAACGTACTTGTATAATTGTTGAAGTCTTGCTTGGCATTTATGACTGTTGATGTGCCTTGTGTGTATACTTGATATTTCTTATTATTTGTTGAGCGGGCCGATCGCCTCGGTATGAATAGATGTGATCAATAGGCGCGTCGTCGACCCTCAGCAAGTGCACAATTTATTTTCTGTTGGATCGGGCCGTCGCCTCGGCATATTTGCGCATGCTAATATTGCTTGCCTGAGAGTTTCTTTTTATATTGATATCGCCTTTCATGGACCGACATAAATTGACAAATATAACAAAAATTAAATGGTTAGTTGGAGGTATAGTGAAGAGTAGAACTTTTATGTCTTGTTATAAATTGGTGCTTATTAGTGTTTAATCATGGTTTGTATAATCACCCCAATATATTATTTGACCCTAGTGAGTATCAAGTCGACCTCTCGTCTCTACTTCTTCGAGATTAGACAGGATACTCACTGGGTACATATTCTTTATGTACTCATACTACGCTTCTGTACTTAAATCTACATGATCTGAGGCAGGTGGATCTGGTTATCATACCGGTGCGTATCCGTGAGCGGACTTGGGACTTCTACGATGAGCTGCTTTCCTTTCATGTCGATCCACAGCCGAAGAAGTCTTTCTTTTGTATTTCTATTTCCTGTCTATTTGGACTCAGATAGTAGGGTAGTATGATGTTCTTCTGGATGTATATTCTACTAGTTGCCCGTAGCTTGTGACACCAGGTTCTGGCACACACTTTAGTAGACGATTATTTTGGGGTTGTGTAATTATATTACTTACAGTATTTCGCTCTTCTGGTTTAAATTCCAAGTCAAGTGTTTATTCCACTTCTTTTTAATTAGAAGCAACATAAGAATTTTAGTAATGTTTCCACTATGCCTTGCCTGACAAGGGTGTCAGGCGCCCTCATGACCTATTGTGGAAGTGGGTCGTGACAAGAGTTCATAATAAGCATGGATTTCGCATGTTATTAACATTTAATAATCATGGAGTAACATTTCTTTCCCAAGTACTAACATGGATGCTAGCTCCTAGTCTAAGCAGATATGTAACGTTGCCCTTGAAGGAATACTAAGCAAAATATGCACAAATAATCACCGTGGGACGTACGGCCCGATCCAACATAAAATAAATTGTGCACTGCCGATGGTGGAATGGCTCGAACTATAAATGCATCTATCACCCCGCTCGTGTATCACCTGTGCGACGCGATCAAATAGAAATAAGCTCATTGACAAGAAACAACAACAATCAATATATATAGGAGGAGTAGCCATACACATGAATGCCAATTATTCTCTTTAAAAAGACCAAACAAGATAAGGGTCATTCTCTAGTTTCATTCTTCTTAATCAAAATAGTTCATACGAATCCAAGTTAATCAAACTGTGCTAGGATATCACGCAAAGCATACTTAAGGGTCCTAAACTATCCGGACTTAGCATAATAGTTTCTACGCATGAACTCTCGTCATCTAGTACGTACGTAGCCCCCGAATATAATGACAAATAATTCAATTATTATGCCTATGGGGACAATTTCCTCTTACAAGGTTAGAAATGAGACTCACCTCGCTCTAAAGCGCACTTCCAATATCAAGAACAAGCCCAAGACCTCAATTCGGAGCCGAACGATCACAAACTAGTTAAATGAAGTAAGAACTAGTCAATATAGGCCTACAAGATCAAATTCTAACTATTTAAGCGATTTTCCAACCTTTTTCACAAGTTTTCTAAATTCCGACCCCGGGCCCATGTGCCCGGATTCTGAGATTTTTTGAAGAAAGTTGTTCTCCATAACCTAAGGATCAATAATATATGAATTCTAGTTCATTTCATAACAAATTTCGTGGTTAAATCTTAATTTTATTTAAACCCTGGGTCTAGCTCTAACCCCTTTGATTTCACCTAGTTTTTGGTGTTTAATCTACTTAATATACATGTATTTAAACTAATAATGAGTGGAATTAACTTACCTTGAAGTGCTATGTTGAAATCCCCTCTTTGGAAGCTCCCAAATCGCCCAAGTATAGAGAAGAATGAAATAATTGGTCTTTGAGCTCGATTTAAATGAAGCTCACTGCCCATCGATTTCCCCATCTATGGTTAGGGAACTGCATCTGTGGTCCTGCATCTGCGGAAGAAGAGCCGCATCTGCGAAATTGGCCAAAAGGGCAGGAACCGCTTCTGCTGTCTAAGGCCCGCATCTGCGGCTGGGGAGCTGCTTCTGCGGTCTTGGCCTGGATTGCTCCTGGCCGCTTCTGCGGAGTTCTGACCGCACCTGCGGTCCCGCATCTGCGGCCTAAGAACCGCATATGCGGTTATGACAGAAGCAACAACTTCAGCCCCTTAGCAATTTTCCTACTTCACTCGAGCCTCGTCCGCTTGACGCTCGAGGCTCCCGGCCCCCGCCCGAACATACTGACAAGTCCGAAATTACGAGTCAGACCCACTCAAACCCTCAGAACACCCAAAACAATGCTAAATCTAGGAATTACCCCCTAAAACCAAATGAATCAAACTAATGAACTTCAAGTTCTTAATTCTCCTCTAACGGGTCAAAATGCCCTTAAACCACTCGGATTTACACCAAATTTTATGGGCAAGTCTTAAAGGATATTACGAACCTGTACCAAGCATCGGAACCAGAATACGAGCCTGATAACTAGGAAATCAATGATTTCTAAGTTTCTTTACTTCTTTAAAACTTCGATTTAACAATTTCTAATAAAAATTCATTACTCTGGCTAGGGACCTCAGAATTCAATTCCAGACATACGCCTAGGTCCCATATTTTCCCACGGACCCTTCGGGACTGTCAAATCATGAATCTAGATCCGTTTTCCCAAAAAGTTGACCGAAGTCAAACTTGGTCTTTTAAGAGAATCCTCAAGAAACAATTGAACATATTTCACTCAAAATTCTTCTAACTCCCGAACCAACCGTCCCTGCAAGTCAAAAATTGGCTAAAGCAAGTGCGGAAAGTTTTATTTAAGGGAACGAGATTCAAAAAGGCAAAACGACCAGTCAAGTCATTACATTTCCCAATTAAGAATCAAGTTTGTCTCTTCACATCTCTTAAGAACTAAAGTCAAGTGATAAAGACAATCCTCAAATATTTTTCCAAAGAGTGTAAAATCATCCATAAAAATCTCGAGAAATTTATCGGTCATGTCAGAGAAAATTGCTGACATGCAATACTGAAATGTAGTAGGGGCGTTGCACAAACCAAATGGCATTCTCCTATAAGCATATGTTCCATGAGGACATGTAAAGGTTGTCTTATCTTGATCTTCTGGTGCAATTGGTATCTGGTTATACCCTGAATAGCCATCAAGAAAATAATAAAACTCATATCCTGCAATTCTTTCCAACATTTGATCAATAAATGGCAAAGGAAAATAATCTTTTCTAGTAACATTATTGAGACATATGTAATCAATACAGACTCTCTATCCTATGACAGTCCTGGTAGGTATGAGTTCATTATTTTTATTTTTAATAATTGTCGTACCTCCTTTCTTTGGCACTACATGAACAGGACTTACCTAAGGACTGTCTGAAATAGGATAAACGATACCTGCTGCCAAAAGTTTTACAATCTCCTTTTTTACCACTTTCTGCATTGCTGGATTCAATCTCCTTTGGGGTTGAACTATTGGCTTGTAGCTATCCTCCATGAGGATTCTGTGAGTACAAACAACTGGACTAATCCCTTTGATATCTGCTATAGTCCACCCTAAGGCTCCTTTGTGTGTTTTCAAGACTTCAATTAATATTTTTTCTTGTTCTGCAGTCAAAGAAGATGAAATAATCACTGGGCATTGTTCTTTTTCAAGATAAGAATATTTCAAATGAGATGGGAGAATTTTGAGTTCAATTTTTGGTTAAACTTCTTCTTGTTGCATCTCCTGATCCTCAGAATCTTTTTCCAATATTTCAGCTTCTCTTCTGATGATGAGATCATCATCTTGTATGGTGCTTGATTTGGCCAATCATATTTCCATTGGGTCTGGAGTTAATTGATCATTCCTATATTCATCTATAAGATAACTAATCATGTCAATTGAAAAACATGAAGATGATGATTCATCTTCTGAAAATCTTAGTATCTTTTGCATGTCAAAAATGTCCCTTTCTTCATCAACTCTTAGAATTAGTTATCCTTGGTGGACATCTATAATTGCTCTACCTGTAGCAAGAAATGGTCTAGCCAAAATAATTGGTTCATCAGGATATTCTTTCATTTCAAATACTATAAAATCTACAGGGAAAGCAAACTTATCTACTCTTACAAGCACATTTTCAATTATTCCCTTAGGTTTCTTAGTACTTTGATCTGCAAACAGAAGAGAAACACCTATGTCCTTCATTTCACCAAGATCCAATTTTCTAAATATAGAAATTAGCATCAAATTTATTGAAGCTCCAGAATTGCAGAGTGCTTTTTTAAAATACACTCCTCCCAAAGTGCATGGAATTGTAAAACTGCCGGGATCACCAAGTTTTTGTGGTAGCTTATTTTGAAGTATAGCACTATATTTTTCAGTAAGCATTACCACAGAAACTTCTTCCAATTTTCTTTTACTTGACAAAATTTCTTTTAAAAATTTAGCATATGAAGGCATTTGCATCAAAACATCAGTGAAAGGAATCACTAATATGAATTTGTTTCAAGATTTCTAAAAACTTTGCAAATTCGCCATCAAGCTTTTCTCTTTTCATTTTTTGTGGAAAAGGAATTATCACAGGGAGAGAAATTATTTTTTCAATATTTTTCTCTTCTTTTTTCTTGACTTCTTTATCTTCTAATGGTTCAGAGGGCGTTTGAACATTCTTACCCTTATTTACCAGTTGTTTTGACTGGTTCTTTTCTTTTCTGACTTTATTGGGTTCATCAAGCTCCTTACCTGATCTTAAGGTGATGGTCTTAAGGTGTTCCTTTGGGTTTTTCTCCCTATTGCTTGGCAAGGGGCCTTGAATTTTTTCTAACACAAGAGTTGCCAATTGGCTCAGCTGGGTTTCCAAATTTTTAAAAGCTGAATTTTGGCTTTCTATTTTTTCATTAGTGACCTTAATGTATTTGTACAAAAGGTCATCAAGACTTGGATGTGTTTGCTGAGGCCTTTGCTGATATGGAGCTGCTTGTTGATAAGGTCTAAAATTTGATTGCCTGTGGTTTTGATTTTGGTAACCAGGTGGACCTTGCTTCTGGAAGCTCTGAGAGTTCTCAGCACCATTTGGATTGCTCCATTGAAATCCTGGATGTTTATGTGCCATTGGATTTCCAAAGGGGTACTGCTTGTAACCGATTGCATTGACCTGCTCATTATTTTGATTGATTTCTTGGCATTCATGATTCAGATGGTTTCCTCCACACATTTACAAGCCTCGGACTGGCTTGATTCTTTTGTATTCACATGAAAAGATTTAAATTTTTGTGTCAAAGAAATAATATGTTGTGTTAGTATTTTAAAGCATCAACTTGATTTACCGTAGCGACCTTTTTGATGATTATACGTTCAGATGGCCATTTAATGGCATTTTCAGAAATTTCATTCAATAACTGCAATGCTTCTTCTGTTGTTTTTCCCATCACAGAACCTCCTGCAGCTGCATCAATCACATTTCTAGAAGAGGGTTTTAACCCGTAATAAAAAATATACAACTGCATGTGTTTAGGAATATCATGGTGCAGACATTTTCTTAACATTATTTTTAATCTTTCTCAAGCTTGATAAACTGACTCAGTATCAGTCTGTAAGAAATTAGATATTCTTGCCTTAACTTTGTTGTTTTAGCAGGAGAAAAATATTTATTCAAAAACTTCTGAGTCATCTGGTCCCACGTAGTAATTGACCCTTGAGGTAAACTTCGCAATCACGTCTTGGAATCTCCTTTTAAAGAAAAAGGAAATAGCCTTAACTTGATTGCTTCAAGAGGAACTCCATTATACTTAGCAGTTTCAACAAGTTCCAGAAAATCAATTAAATGACTGTGTGAATCTTCACTTGAATCTTCTATAAAAATACAAGATTGTTGAATTGTTTGAATTAGGCCGGTCCTAATTTCCAAGTTGTTGGCTGCTACTGGGGGTTTTCTGACACTAGATTCACAGTTGAAGTGGTCGGGCCTAGCATAATCCCTTAGGATTTTGTTTGCTGGTCTTGGCGCCACTTCATCAAATTGATCTTTTAAACGGACTGGTGGTGGCACTTCGGGTGGATTGATATCTTTTACTCCCTGATTTTCCATTCCTTCACAATACGCTCTGAGAAGGTGATGTTTGTTCTTTCCTGCGTAATCGAAGAGATCTTTCAATTTCAGGATTGTAATGTGCCAACTCTTTTGTAGAAGAGCGGGTCATAAACTAAGTGATTTTTTTTTGAAGTAAAGAAAATTAAAGTTTTTTCTTAAAGATAATTAAACTTAATTCCTACAATAACAGTATCACTAAAAGAAAATAATAAAAGAAAAGTAGTAGTAGTGAATAGTACACTTAGTGATAATAATTATCAATATTAAAGGAAAAGATAGTTAGTACAAATAGTATATTATTATGAAAGTACTATGACGTGAAGTTGCTGACAATATCATAAGAGTTATAGATATACACATTAGTTATATCTACACATGTTAATAATAAAAACAGTAGGTAATAGTTAAAACAATGAGAAAGAAAGAAAGAAAAAAAACTTTTATATTACTACGGAAAAAAAAACGTTAGAATGATTATAGTAGTAATAGTTATAGAAATATTTAGTAGGTGATGATAACACTAACAAAAATAAAGATACCAATACATATAATAATAAATTCTCAAATTAGTAATAAAATATTTAATTTGAAGTAGACTTATACCAATCCCCGGCAACGGCGCCAAAAATTTGACGAGGCCAATGTGTATAGGATTTTCCTGCTCGTGCTTAGTCAAATTCTAATATAGTTTAAGATATCGTCCCACAGAGATTGAAAAATCTATGCTACAAACTTGTAATATTCTAGCTACTATTTGAGAGAACCAAATTGATGAAAAGAGTAGAATTTTAAATTTGTAAATTATTCAAACAAAAACAACTTGTGAAAAATTTAAAAAGTGTTGGGAATCATTGAATTCACTTGACAATATTTTTATAATGAAATCTCATTTTCTACATATATTTCACTAATGAATAATTGCTTATTGCTAATAAAATTATATTTTACTCACTAGAAAGTAAACAATTAATAATACTCCTTGAGGTTATATTATTAACTGACTTACGACTAGTGACGATAAGATCGAAATATGTGTCTTGCCTGAATTGTGCTAAGAGGTAGTAAAAACTTCGTGAGAATATTTTTACTACAAAATCAATGATATTTCTTATAACAATTCCTCCGTGAGAATTAAAATTGAAGTAAGCAAAAATCAAGATTTGGAATGCTAGATTGCTGAAAATTACCCTCTATCTATTGATTCACACTAGTCAGTATGTATCGATTTTGCTTCGTGAGAATTACAAAATCAATACAAGTAACTTGAGAAATAAATAGATAGATGTAGCTAATTAAAATCTAACACTCCAACACAATATAAAAGTGAAGCTAAAGAATCTCAGGCCAAGTATGTAATAAAACTGAGAAAACTATTATAAAATTATATCAAGTTTCATCAACTATCCCAACAAAAAGACACTACTCAATTATCGAGTATTTAAAAAAGAAAGAACTTCTATAATATGGCCAACACTACTAGGAAATCTGAAAATTATAAGTAATGAAAGAAGAACAAGAAAGAATAAGTGACCAAAGCTTTAGAAAATAAAGTGACTCTTTTGTTCGTTTTTCCTCGATGCTTCATACATAGAGATTTGCCTTCTATTTATAGAAGTGCATTTCTTCTTGAAGTGTTGTGATCTCAAGTCAGAAAGATGCATCTTGAGGAGAATATGTCTTGAGAAAGATGCATCTTGAGGAAGATGTATCTCGATGAAGATATGTCTTGAAGAAGATGCGTCGTGGATTTGTTGCATTGTGGAGCGAATACGCTACGACTTTCTTGTTTCTTTCATTTTCTTGTTTAATTATAGCATTCTTATCTCCTGCAAAACATTGTTAGAAAATATAGAGAATCGAAATATTATATAAATACTTTATTTAAAATAGTATATTTTTAAGTATATAATATATGAATATTTTATATTCATCAGAAGTGTCGGTAAGATTCAGTAATACCAATGATTATACTAACATAAAAATCTAGAAGTGATATGTCATAGCTATTTTCTTAGTACTCTTAACATAGAATTCTTATTGGATAAAAATTATAATTACATTTAAATATTTAAAACTTGGGATGAGCTAATATTAAGATTTGAATCAATAAAAATAAGTTAGTTTCTTTAACGTGAAGAACAAGTAATTAAATTCTTAAATTAATTAACCAAAAGAAATATTTAAATTAACTAATTTGTAAAAAATTCAAGTTCTTTTCGAAATTCACCATATAAATCAATTATAGTATAGTATTAAGAATCAAATTGTTAAAAGCACAAACGTTAAATAATGAAACATTAGAAGACAAAAATTATTTAAGTGAGTTGTCATTAATTGTTTTTGTTACTTTTGATATTCATTTAAACAAATGACAACTCCCTATACTTTTCTATAACTAAGTTGCTTGTTGTATCATATTAACTTGATTAGACATTCTTAAACTTAACATTTGATAACCTAATTTACATGTTCCTCTTGTACACATTTTTATTGATTGACGCTAGGTACACGTGCAACGCATGTACACTAAAGCTAGTATAGATCAAAATATGAAAACCACACTAATAAACACCGAAAGAAAATAATTACAATAATTTTGTGAATGAACATAATGTAAAAAGGTTACTTTATCTATCTATATTCCATGAGAAAAGAGAAGAAGATAGTTAACTGATAAACAAGTAATGGATGAATTTCATATCTTCAACCTATATATTTTCCCCAATCAATTAAAGTCATAAGGCAAAGAAATAATGGAAGTGGAAGAATTTAGGATAATAAAAACGGAAAAGGGCCTGATATATCCCTCTACTTTGTTTTATTATTCAATCTAGTTCTCTGTTATACTTTCTGTCCAAGTTTACCCCTGTCGTTCATCAAAGTTCTATATTTGTCCATATTTTAAAGGTCGGGATACGTGGCACATTCTGAATACGGAAAAGGGCCTGATATATCCATATACTTTATTTTATTGTTCAATCTTATCCCTCGTTATACTTTCCATCCAAGTTTACCCCTGTCGTTTATCAAAGTTCTATATTTTCCCCTATTTTAACGGCCGGGACATGTGACATATTTTAGGAGAAAGAACCAGTACACAAACAAAAAAACTCCAAACCGCCCTAGAACCCATGATCCGCATGCACGTTTTTCCTCTCTTAATTTTTTTTCAAACTTATCTTAAATAAAAACTTTAAACCCGTGTAAGATATTATCTTAGTCTAACAAAGAGATGAGGTTCAAAGACACAATTTTCGGCGCCGATGTGACTTCGTGAATGGTCTTGAGTATTTGGGCATGTATGAAATCTTACTATATTTATTTTAGCTGTAGAAATTACTTCCCCAGCTTCATTGAACTATTCGAAATTGGACCCAACCTCCTATCATTTTGAGATCGCCGGAGAAAGAATTCCATCAAGCCCGTCTGAAGTTTCAAATTTTCTGCCACACCTATTTCAATTTTTTCTTAAATCAATGAGATTGAAAAAAATACATATGCAAGGAATTGTGGGCGACTTCGAGCAGTTTTATTTTCAAAGGTGGAGTTTCATTCAGTGATAACAAAAAGAAGAAAAAAATGTAAGGGAGTAAGGAGTAAGAAAATAGAAGTAAAGAAAAAAATGGTGGCAACAAGAAAAGAGATGACAGAACCTTGTATCTTTGAACCTCATCTCTTTGTCAGACTAAGATAATATCTTACACGGATTAAAAAAATTTATTTAAGAGAAGTTTGGAAAAAAATTAAGAGAGGAAAAACGAGCATGCGGGTCATGAGTTCTAGGGCGGTTTGGAGTTTTTTTTTTTATACTGGTTCTTTCTCCTAAAATATGCCACGTGTCCCCGCCGTTAAAATAGGGGCAAATATAGAACTTTGATGGATGGCAGGGGTAAACTTGGACGGAAAGTATAACGAGGGTGTAACGAACTGACCGATCGTTTTGAGTACTAGCACTCCATTCAGCAGCCGGAGGCCATGAACAGCTTCATTTCAGGTATTATGACTTGTACGCGTGGTCGGAATTGAATTTCGAGAAGTCCAAAGTTAATTTGGGAAAAGAATTCTCATTTCGGAAGCTTAAAGTTGAAAGAATGAACTAGGATTGAATTTTGAGTAAACGACCTCAGAATCGGGATTTGAAGGTTCCAGCAGGTTCGTATGATGATTTCAGACTTGGGAGTATGCCCGGTGCGGGTTTTGGATAACTCGGGAGCGTTTTGGCGCCTATTGTGGAAGTTAGTATTTCAGAAGAAATTTTATAAGTTTGGTTTGAAGTGCATTTTGGTGTTATCAACGTCCGTTTGGGATTCCGAGACTGTGAATAGCCTCGTATAGTGACTCTGGAGTTGGGGGCGCGATCAGAAGTGAATTCGGAGGTCCATAGACCAGTTTGAAGCCATTTGGATAAAGATAGAAATTTGAAAGTTTGAAGAGTTTGACCCAGGAGTTGACTTTTTGATATCGGGTTTGAAATCCAATTCCGGAAGTTGGAGTAGGTCCGTAATGTCAAATATGACTTGTGTGCAAAATTTGAAGTCAATCGGATGTGATTTGATAGGTTTAAACATCGGAAGTAGAAGTCGGAAAGTTCAAGTTCATAAAGTTTGGATTGGAGGTTAATCGATGATTTTATCGTTGTTCGATGTGATTTGAGGCCTCGAGCAGGTCCGTAATGTGTTTTGGGATTAGTTAGTATGATTGGTTGAAGTCCTGGGGGCCTCGGGTGGATTCCGGGTGGTTAACGGATCAAAAATTAGATTTTTGGAAGAGCTGAGTTTGCTGGTATCTGGTATTTCCGCTTCTGCGGAAATGGGACCGCAGAAGCGACCCCGCAGAAACGAAGAGAAAAACCGCAGAAGCGGACGAGGGCGGGGGCAGGAAGGACCGCAGAAGCGGCCCTTGATCCGCTGATGCGGAACCGCAGAAGCGGTGGGGATGACCGCAGAAGCGGAAAGCCTGGGGTCGTTTGGAGCCACAAAAGCGGCAAGCGGCCCGCAGAAGCGGGACCGCGGAAGCAGGAAAGGCATCGCAAAAGCGAAAATGCCTGAAGGCAGAGGGTCATTTTAAAGCATGGGTTGAGTTCATTTCTCTCATTTTCTCGACTTGGGGGTGATTTTGGAGAGCTTCAAGAAGAGGTTTTTGTCATCAATGATAAGGTATGTTATCCCCACCTATTATGAGTTAAATAGATCAATTATGTATGGATATTAGCATGAAAATGGGTAGAAATATTGGGGTTTTGGTTGGAAACCTAGAAAATTGTAATCTCGTATTTTAGCTACGATTTTGAGTATGGAATTAGGAGAAAATTATATATTTGAGTTCCTAAGATCATGGGTAACCTTTATCTTCGAGAAATTTTGGATTCCGGGCACGTGGGCCCGAGGGCATTTTGGTCATTTTACTAAATGGAGTTGGGAACTTGTATAATCTGAATTGTTAACAAGTATTTGAGTATATTCTCATTAGTTTGTCGTTAATTAGCTAGTTTTGGTGCATTGTGCGTTATTTCAAGCTTTTGGAAGGATGTAGAATGCCGAATTGCGAGTCTTCGGAGCGAGGTGAGTCTCCTTTCTAATTGTGTGAGGGAGAATTTACCCCATAGGTGAGTAAAATTGTTATGTGCTCCTATCTGTGGGGGCTACGCACGCACGAGGTGATGAGAGTCCGTGCGTAGCTACTATTATACTATTATCCGGATCGTTAGGACTCAAAAGCATGTATACGTGGATTAATTGTGAACGCATTGGTAGCTTGAATTGCTTAACTCACATCGA
>MU783754.1:10295-37649 GCA_026770625.1 Nicotiana glauca | reverse complement strand
TGTTGGCTAAGTCAGTGATTCATACTGTCTCTATCTAGATTATTGGTTAATAGACTTGTTAGACGGTAATTTAATGCTATAAATTGGAAATGGGTGGTGTGATTGAGTTGTGAGTGTTAATTGGTCGGGATTGCTAGCAATTGTGTTGGGCGCCATCACGATCGGGATTGGGGTCGTGACATTCGGCTACAATGCTCTGAATCAAATATCTGAATGTGAAAAAATATACAGCAACAAAAATCTGAGGCGACACAAAACCATGACTGGAGCGCGGGACGCTTGAACTCGAACTCCCACTGCCTCAAACGGAAACCATTTTTGGAACCAAAAATCGAAGAGAAAGAAACTCATTTTTTATTTTTTATTTTGGCATGATATCCTTATTCAAACGAACCTTGCTTTCTTTCTTATTCCCGTCTATCCTGATTTCCTCTATGGCTGAGAGTGGGTGTGTGTTTGAGAGATATGGTGGTGAGAAAGAGCCAATATTTCTGTGTGTGTCAATAACAGAGACGAGAAGAAGAATCGAGATAGTGTTGAGGCGTTGGCCATGGCTGATCTTCCTCCATAGAAGAGAATAAGAAGGAGAAAATGGTGCTCCTGTCCTTTTGTTCTTGGGTCTGAAAGCTTAAGAAGGAGACATTAGAGAGGGGTCTACTATGTGTTCTCTGCGGCATTTCCTCAGGTTTAGGGTCTAGGTTTTATTATTCTAATTTTTTGGTTATATAGAAAAGGTTTTTAGGTTAAGGGGTAGTTTTGGTATTATTGGGCCTTAAAATTGGGCCACAAACTAAAAAAAATAGACTACAAGATTAAAATAGGATAAACCAACCCAAAACTAACTCTTCCTTCTAATTATATAATTTATAATATAAAAATATAAAACTAATCTTAATTAATCAAACTAAACTATATTAAAATATGAAACTATTTTTGTGTTTTCAAGATTATATAAAAATAAATATAAGGTACTATTTTTGTATATTTTTTTATTTAAATTTATGGAAGATACATAAACTAAAATATTTTTTACAATTTTATTTTTGTGATGAAATAAAGTAAAAGAGTCAAAATTAGTTGAAATAGCGATATTAGGCCTAAACTAAATATTTACATGCTAAGATATAAAAAATCTTGGGGAGGGTCAAAAATCACATGTCTAAAATTTATATATTTTCATTTAATTTATTGGTCTATAATACTTATTGTAAACAATATTTGGATGAGTAGTGAAAAAGGGTGGGTAGTTATATATATATTGGATAAATCCGGTAGATACCATGCCTATAGGGTTGTGTTAATTTAAATGTATTTGCTATGTTTGCTTTACCTCCACATTATTAGAAATCATGCTTATATGATCTAAATGGCTTTAATAAAGATCATGCTTATAGGGTTAAAATAAGCTTTATAATTAGATATCATGCCTATAAAGTGTAAAGTAATTGAAGTTCAGTTTTCGTTACAGCATGTATTCGCATTCGTCTTCCTAGAAATCACGCCTATAAGTTCAAAAGTCACCTTTTAATAATTATATTCCACGCCTATAGGAATTAAAATCAGCTCTAGTAAAAACCATGCCTTCAGAACTTAAAACTATTTTAGTTAAATAAATCAGTTTATTTCGTGCTTGTTCATTCTGAATTGGTTTAATGAATCTGCCCGCTTCTTTGAATAAGTTTTCAAACATCGCCCTAACTTAGTACCTCTAGAAAGTATGTCTGTAGGATCTCAAGTTATCCGTTTAAAAGTTGTTTGCTGTTTTACTACATTCCTTATTAGTATAGATATCATGCTTTTAGGACATCACTATTAAGCTTAGGAAAGCTTGTAGGGAGATTAAAACTCTATAACTATAAAACTGCGCTTGTTATTTCAGACTTCTCACATTCACAGGTCTAAGAATTAGTAGGCAAGCTAAGGGGTCTTTGACACTTGGTCCAAATTCATGTTGTATACTTCCTGCTCACCTAGATATCATGTGCTAAGTTTTATTAAATACCTGAAATAATTGTTTGAGACGTGCATTTATTTGTTTTGCTTTTGGAGGTAAAAATGTGAGCCATTAACAGTCCTAATTGTTTTGGTTGATGCTTAGACTTTTCTTCTTTAAAATACTTTAGGATGGTCTGGAACTGTCCAAAAGTAGAGGTCCTAAAATACCTCCAGGGCCACGAAGAAGGGACGGGTAGTGCATGCATAGGACATTATTCAATATTATTAGAACGATTTAGGCTATGCCCGGGGGGGAGGGGGGAATTGGGTAGTAAGGATATGATGAATACGCGCTAATGTCACGTGTAGACCCTCACTAAGAAGTGATTACGAGGCATTGTGTGTGGTGATCCTGTAGGTTAACTAACCTAGGACCCCTCTTTCCCAATTTCCGATGTTTAAACTTTACTTTTCTTTGTATATTCAACTTGTTCAAGTCTTGTCCTTTTGTCTCATTACATGAGTCATACAATGTCTAAAAGATGCCTTTATTTGAAAGTATGTGTTTAAACTATTTTTTTGTTAAAAGGACTAACTCATAAATATATGTTCGGCCGAGACTCACCATTGTGGACCGAGTAGGGTGCCTAACACCTTCCCCTCAAGTTTATTTCACTCCCTTACCCTAAATCTCGTTTAATGCAAACTAGTCTAAAAGTTAATCGCTCTAGGTGCCCTAATGCACCATAATCCATTAGGAGGCGACTCTTAAAAAAACAAAATCCCAAAAGGAAATGAGTCATTGCCCCCTATGAACATCGGAACCCAGACTTCTCTCCACGGAGGGAAAAAAGGGGCGTGACAGCATGGCGACTCTGCTGGGAATATTTTAGGCTCTTAACATAACGAACTTATCTTCTGTGAATTAGTCCAAGTATGCCTTATCCCGTACCCCTTCCCCTTATTTGAATATAACTGTCGATTTTTTTTAAAAAGCATTTATAATTCTTTTATTCCTGAAACTAACTTGTCTCTTTGTTTTCTTTCTGTAACTGTCTTCCAATTATTTAAATATTGCATTCTTATTTTCCTATGTGCAAATACATGACTACATGCTATGTATTGCTTCATAAATCATGCTCCACATCATGTTCCACTCGTGCATAATAAATCCTATAGCAACGCTTGATGAGTGGTTGCACTCTTCCTATTTATTACCCTCAAATTGCGGAAATGCTTATTTGCGGTGAAACTAGTCGATCAGCGGTGTGTTCGACGGTTCTGTGCCTTCCCTCTAAAGTTGTCCGCCAGAGGGTTCCTGTCTAGACCCCGATAATAATCTTACTCTGATTGAAATTATACATGCATCATGGTCAAACGTAGCCGGATTAATATGTTGTCCACATAATAATCCTTTAAGACGAGCCTTATCCAAAAGTCCACCGGGGTTTCCATAATCCCAACGGACCAAACCACGTTCTGTGTATTAATTTGGAGAACTAAATGCCAATATGCTAATCATGAATGTATAAATAGTCGAGTCTTGTGGGGGAGAAAGGCCTAACCCTTTTGTTTTGCAGAAGATGAGGCACGAGGTCCTCAGATTCAGTATGGTTAGAGACATTCCACCATTGTTGCTAGATTGGTGGGAGGACCTTTCCTCAAGTGACAAGAAATATGTAAGAAAGTACCTGGGTAACTTGCCTTCTCTACTAGACATTGAGCCAAACAAAAGGCTGATTGAGGCTGCAACTTTATTCTGGGATAGTGAAAGGGATGTGTTCCGTTTCGGTGACATATAAATGACACCACTTCTAGAAGAAATTGGAGGGCTTGCGAGGTTGACTTGGGATAGCCCCAGGATAGTAGTATCTGAGAACCGTACGGGTAAAGGGTTTTTAAAGATGATAGGGCTGAAAAAAATGCTGACCTAGTATGCCTAACAGAATCTTACATACCCTTCAAATATCTGTATGAGAGGTATGGCCATAGAAAGTCCTATCGTACCTACCATGATGAGCTCTCTCTCACTTCTCTAGGCCAAGTCTACCGTAGAGTGTTCATGTTCGTTGTATGCTTCTTAGGCCTGATAGTATTCCTAATCAAAAGGGAAAGAATCCACACTAGTTTGGACATGGTCACCAAGACTTTGATGGAAGGGATCCATGGAAAGATATAAACCATAGTCCCCATGATCTTAGCCGATATCTACAGGGATCTGGAGCGCTGTCAAATAGGGGTCCAACATTTCGAGGGTTGTAACTTGTTATTGTAGTTATGGTTATCAGAACATCTTTAAAAGGGCCAGTATCCCCAAGAATTTTCGCGAAGGGCATGGAATGACCATATAGACTTCCATCACCCCAAGTAGATAACCTATATTCCGGACAGGTTTGTTCATCCGAAAAGTGCCAAAGAGTCGGTGGAGTTCTTCGACAATCTGACCACGGAGCAAGTGCAATGGATGTTTGAATGGTTCCCAACAGACGAATTCATCATCAGATCCAGGGACGCCCCACACCTGGTGCTGATTGGGTTAAGAAGGATATACCCTTATGTCCCTATCCGAGTTATGAGGCAAGCAAGCAGGAAATAAGTTGTACCAAGGGTTGCCAATATGAGTCATTTCAGAACAAACTTTCAAGATAGCAACATCCCGTACAAGTGCCAAGATTAGCACATGTGGTACTGCAAAATCATTGTTGAAAAGAACACCATCAAGCCCGACAGGTATCATGTAGGGTGCGAACCTCTCTACCCGACGTGGTTAGAAGACAATCTAAAAGGAATGGTGATGCCAGGAGCCGATCGAGGGAATTTAATCATAGACTAAGAAGCTGAAGCTCAAGTCAAATACAACAGGCTGCATAAGAGGGTCCACGACACTGAGAATCAGTACGGGGAAATACATGAGAGGAATATGAGGTTGATTGAAAAATGGAAAGAAATGGCATTCACTTCTAACAGGAAGTTGGAATATCTGGAGCGAGGAATAGTGGAGCTGGAAGGTAAAGTCATAAAGAGGTTCGAGGATTGAGAGAACACTGAAGTAAGTGAAGAAGGACATCTGGCCAGAGCCTACCTGCTACTGGGTCTATGCGAGCTAGGGAACATGTATGATGGAGGCAAGAAGATCTAATCTGGGGAAGGTCATTCTGGGACCACATAGGCTAGATTTATTTGTTTTCCTATATGTAATAAGCCCAAGTGCCAGTAGTGACTTACTTTTCTGTTGCCTTAGTGTCGTTTTGGGATTCGTCTATTTTTACATTATGAAATGAAGTATTTACTGGTCTCTAAAGTTCTTCAAATCTACTTGTCACTAGTTCTACCTCGGACACAACGAGGCTCCCAAATTAGGATATGAATTTACATTCCCACAATATGTGTTTAAATATTGCAAACATTTCAGAATCCTTACTGACTTGTCTACCTTTTTGTTATTCTTCATTCTTTATTCCCATCCCCTAAGGTTGGTTCACTCATACTGGCATCACTACCATATCATACCAGATCTAGAGGCCCTCCACCTCCTAGTCCTCCAAGCAATGCAATTGCATAGGAAAAGCAAAAATTGATGACTTAAGTGGTATCTGAAACGAGAATGTTGAGAACACTGAAACTTCAGATGGACGAAGTACTCCAGAACCGAACTTAAGATTGGAACAAAACATATTGGAACTACAAGGAGAACTTGAGCATGTTCGCAACTTGGCAAACTTGTCACTCACCCTGAATGTCCCCTACATCAACCAACAGAACACAAAGAACCCAACACCTCCCCAAAACACACAAAACCAACATCCACAAAATCCCTCCCGCACAAAATCAATATGCAAATCTACCCCAAAATCTCAATCCATTACCAATACCAACTCTGTAACAACATCACCAAGAACCAATTCAGTATCCACCAACCACCACTTATCATACTCCCCAAAACACACCACAACCCGTTCCCGATCCTTAAAACTCAACCAATGACCATCATTACACCCAAGTCCCTAACACCCATCAGAGCAACCCAATATATGTGGAAATTGTACCTCACCCTATCCAACCAATCTCCTATACTTCGAAATCTTCCAAGAAGGACCTGCTCATTAAAAACATGGATAAAGAACTCAAGAAGTTGACAAGCCGAGTTCATGGTGTTGAAGGAGACAAAGGAATAAAAGGTTTGAACTATGAAGACATATGTATACAACCAGATGTAGAACTACCATAGGGATACAAACCTCCCAAGTTCGAGATGTTGGATGGTACAAGTGATCCCAGGGTTCATCTGAGGACCTATTGTGACAAGCTTGTCGAGGTCGGGAAAGACAAAAAGATCCGAATGAAAATCTTTATGAGGAGTCTTACTAGAGATGCTTTGTCCTAGTACATCAGCCAAGATCCCAAGAAATGGTCCAACTGGGTGAGTATGACGTCGAATTTTATGGACTAGTTTAGGTTCAACACAGAGAACGCACCGAATGTTTTCTACATTCAGAATATTAAGAAGAAATCTATTGATACCTTCTGCGAGTATAATACTCATTGGAGGTCGCAAGCGGCCAAGGTCAAGCCATCTTTGGATGAGGAACAGATGAACAAGTTCTTCGTTAGAGTACAGGATCCGCAATATTATGAAAAGTTAATGGTTATCGAAAATCATAAATTCTCTGATATCGTCAAACTTGGAGAAAGAATCGAAGAAGGAATCAAGAGCGGGATGGTAATGAATTTTGAGGCACTATAGGACATAAATAAGGCATTACAATCAGGCAACATATCAAAGAAGAGAGATGTTGGGGCAGTAATGGTGGCTTAGGGCCTTAAATCTCCTCTTACCTATCAAACACCTCCACCCACATATCAAACACCTCCACCCACATACCAAGCACCACCGCCCACATATCAACAACCATCTCCCAGATATTCCCAAACAGCCATTATCCATCACAAGTATAACTCCCATTCGTCTAATTTCCAGACACCACCGACTCGCCAAATTATTCAAGACCATGACCCAACTTCGACTGCAAGACACCCAGAAAATACACCGCTATTGCTGAGCCCATCGACCAATTTTATGAAAGTTTGAAAGCTATAGGTTACGTCACTCCTGTTTCCACATGGCATTAGAAAATCTATCCAAATAGGTCAATCCGAACAAAACTTGTGCGTACCATTCTAGTATGAAAGGGCACACCACTGCTTAGTGCCGAACATTGAAAGATAAGATCCAGATGCTAATTGACAACAAGGTCATATAGGCAAAGGAAACTGCACTCAATGTCTGTAACAACCCCCTCCCTGATCGTAGAGGTGGTGGGGTACATGTGATAGAGACGAATGAAGAATGGGACCTCGAGTGGTTGATTGGGATTATTCAAGAAGGCGATGACTTCAAAATTGTAGTCATACTTACTCCTAGTATGGTACAGCCGTCACCAATCGAGGTTGAGGTAGCGGCACCGGTTCCGTTTGAGGTTGAGGTATCTCCACCTACTACCGCCCCCACTCCATTTGATGTAGAAGTGGCCACACGTTTCACAGTGACAGTATCAACCACACCTCCTTTCGACTCAAAAGCAATACCCAGGAATTACATTGTCGAAGCTTGGCAAAAAGGTAAGGCAAAGGTAGAGGAATCTGATGCTACAAAAGGAATGACTAGGACTGGAAGCGTCTATACACCTAAACACTTGGGAGGATCAAGTAAGGATGCCACTACATGGAAGCCTATCATTGAGATAGGGCCAGATGACCTGTGGAGGAAAGTACAAGCAAAGGAGTATTCCACAAAACCCCCACTCAGATATCTATTCTGTCACTGTTGCAAAATTCAGAGGATCTTAAGAATGCTTTAATGAAAGTGCTAAGTGACGCTTATGTACCCAATAACATTACTAGCAGAGAAATGGCCAAAATAGTAGGGTAAGTACTGGAAAGTCATAAGATTATCTTCCACGAAGATGAGCTAACCGCCCGAGGGGTTGAATCAGAATCAAGTATTACATATTACAGTGAAACTTGAAGATAAATTCATTGCCAAGATCTTGGTTAATGGAGGTTCAAGCCTTAATGTTTGTCTGTTAAAGACTCTGAAAAGGTTGGACAAAGGTTTTTATGAAATGCGGGTAGAAAACATGAACGTAAAAGTTTTCGATGGGTCCCAAAAGGACACAATCGGGGAAATCAACCTTTCCTCGCAGATGGGGTCAACTTTGTTCGACGTCGAGTTTCAAGTACTTGACATATCAGCCTTATATAATCTTCTGTTGGGCTGACCATGGATCCATGCCGCTGGAGCCGTGCCTTCCATACTACATCAAGTCGTAAAGTTTGAATGGAATCGTCAGGAGGTGATCATTCATGGAGATGGATGTAACCCCATTTGCACCAGTCAAAACATCCCACCTATTGGACATAGAGGAGGGATAGGAGGGGAAACCTATCATTATTGAACGTGTCAATCCTGTCAAGAAAGATAAATGGTGGAGCAGTAAAATAAAAAGCATATTGGCATGGTCTGGGTATGAACCCGAAAAAGAGCTGGGGAAGAATCTCTAGGGTATTACTAAACCAATACGACTGAAGGGTCATGGTACTAACTTTGGGTGAGGATATCAGCACATATGGAAAGAATACTATGATTGGTCGCCTCTCAAGCAACCAGTGCCATGTCTAGATCAAGCCGATACAATGTTGGGTACTGTAGAAGAGAAAGCATTAGCTGGGTTGAAGAATCTGTTCTTGGAGGATAAGGACATGGATAGCAGTGCCATAATTGAGGAGGAGGGGAAAGAAGGCCTCACTATTCAGACCGTAAAGAAGGGAGTTGTTCTCAGGAATTGGACCGCCACACTATCCTGGGCCCACTAAATCCCTTGGTAACTTGGTAGATTTTAATTCTATAGCTATTCTAGGAATTTAAGATTTCCAGTAATTTTGTTTTAAGATTTACTTGCTTCAAAAATAAATGCTCGATTCATCGAGCCGTAATTGTCTGGATGATTTTTCAGTTTAATCAAATGCATTTGCTCTTTCTTATTCATTACTATTTTTACACTTTTTCTTTCTACATCGTTATCCTTACTTTTCCTGATGAACTGGTGACTGTGATATGTAATGAGGCAGCGCAACAAGAGAATAGCAATTCAGATAAAGAGGATGAAATACCTAAGGAAATTATCAGGGAGGTTGAAAGCTTTGAGAATAATCCTAAGTACAATCTGGGCAAATCCGAAGCACTAAATTTGGGGTATGCCGAGACCGTCAAGGAGACTCACATAGCCATTCACTTGTCACCAACAAAGAAGGAAGAATACATCCGTTTTCTAATGGAATATGAGGACATTTTCACATGTTCATATGATGACATAACCGGCTTAAGCACGTCTATAGTGGCTCAGAAGTTACCTATTAATTCCATGTGCCCGCCAGTGAAGTAGAAACTTCGAAAGTTCAAACCAGATATGATCCTGAAAATCAAGGAAAAAGCTACCAAGAAGATCAAAGACAAAGTTCTCAGGGTGGTTGAGTACCCAACTTGGTTAGCTAACATTGTGCCAGTTCCGAAGAAATATGTGAAAGTCAGAGTATGTGTTGACTATCGGGATTTAAACAAATCAATTCCCAAGGACGACTTCCTACTACAAAACATACACATACTAATTGATAATTTTGCCAAGCATGAACTCCAGTCCTTTGTAGATTTCTTCGCGGGTTATTGCTAGATCTGGATGGACGAAGAAAATGCAGAGAAAACAACTTTCATTACACCTTGGTGTATATTGCAACATAATGATGCCATTTGGTCTAAAGAATGATGGGGCTGCTTACATAAGAGCCATGATAACTATCTTTCATGATATGATACACAAGGAAATAGAGGGGTGTGTGGACGACGTAATTATCAAATCCAAGAGAGCCGCAGACCACAATGCGGACTTGAGAAAGCTCTTTAACAGGTTAAGGAGGTACAACTTGAAACTGAACCCCGTAAAATGTGCATTCAGGGTTCCCGCAAGAAAGCTACTGGGATTCATTATCAATCGCCGGGGGATCGAGCTAGATCTGTCCAAAGTCAAGGCTATTCAGGAGCTACCGCCACCTAGGAGCAAAAAGGACGTGATGAGCTTCCTAGGATGCCTCAACTACATCAGCCACTTCATAGCACAATCCACAGTCATATGTAAACCCATATTCAAGATGCTGAGGAAAGATGTCGAGACAAGTTGGACCGAGGATTGTCAGAAAGTTTTTGATAAGATCAAGGAGTACCTGTCCACACCACCATTTCTGGTCCTGCCAGAACCAGAACGACATTTGCTACTCTATCTATATGTGTTGTATGGAGCCTTCGGATGTGTTCTGGGACAACATGACGAGACATGAAGAAAGGAGCAAGCCATATACTACCTGAGTAAGAAGTTCACACCTTACGAAGCACGGTAATCTCTACTGGAATGCACTTGCTGTGCTATGACATGGACAACTAAGAAATTAATGCATTACTTTTGTGCCTACACTACATACCTGAAATCCAGGATGGACCTTCTGAAGTACATATTCTAGAAACCCATTCCAACTGGAAAATTGGCCAAATGGAAGATACGATTAAGTGAGTTCGATATCGTCTACATAACTCAAAATGCAGTCAAAGAACAAGCATTGGCAGATCATCTTATTGAAAATCCGGTGGGAGGAGCATACGAACCCTTAAAAACATATTTTCATGATGAAGAAGTGTGGTTCGTGGGGGAAAGACATTACCGAAGCATACAATGGTTGGAGGATGTTCTTAGACGGAGCTGCAAATTTCAATGGAGTGGGCATTGTAGCAGTTTTGGTATCAAAAATGGGTCAACATTATCCGGTATCTGCTAAACTTAGATTTCAATGCACCAATAACATGGCAAGAGTATGAGGCCTGCACACTAGGGCTCAACATGGCAATTGACATTAACATTCTAGAGTTGTTGGTGATCGGTGATTCACATTTTCTTTTACACCAGGTACAAGGAGATTGGGTCGCCAAGAACTCCAAGATATTTCCATATATGCACAATGTGTAGGAATTGAGAAAGAGGTTCACCGACATGTGCCCGGAATTCAAAATGATTTTTCCGATGCATTGGCCACCTTGTCATCTATGATACAACATCCAGATAAGAGTTATATTGATCCCATTCCTTTGAGGATAGAAACAGATAGAAACCCTTGGTTCCATGACACCATGGAGTATTTATCAAAGGGAGAATATCCAAACCATGCAAACCACACTTAGAAATGCACACTCTGGAGATTGTCCAATCACTTCTTTCACAACAATGGAAATTTGAGGAGAAAAACTCCCGATTTGGGATTTCTAAGAAGCGTCGATGCAAAAGAAGCTTCTAAACAGCTTGAGGACGTACATGGAGGGACCTATGGCCCGCACATAAATGGTTTTGTCTTAGCTAAGAAGATACGTAGGACCGGTTACTTTTGGATGACCATGGAGATAGATTGCATCCAGTATGTCCGCAAATGCTTTCAATGCCAGATGCATGCCGATATGATAAAAGTTCCACCAAACGAGTTCAATGCAACAAGCTCACCTTGGCCATTCGCCACACAGGAATGGATTTCACTGGTCTGATTGAGCCCACTCCTTCAAATGGACACAGGTTTATTCTGGTAGCCATTGATTACTTCATAAAATGGGTAGAGACTGCATCTTACAATGCTGTGATCGAGAATGCCATCACAAATTTTGTTAAAGATCATATTGTTTAAAGATTCGGAGTTCCCGAGTTCATATTGCTAATAATGTCACCAATCTCAAAAGTGATTAGATAAAATCCATGTGTGAAATTTTCAAAATCAAGCACAAGAATTCCACAGCCTATAGACCTTAGATGAATGGAGCCGTAGAAGCCGCCAACAAGAACATCAAGAAGATACTAAGGAAGATTATAGAGAACCAAAAACTATGGCATGAGAAGCTACCTTTTGATTTATTGGGATACCGCACTACGGTTCACACATCAACCGGGACAACTCCCTACATGTTGGTTTATGGTACTGAGACTGTCATCCTAGCCAAGGTAGAGATTCCTTCTTTAAGCATCATACAGGAAACTGACCTCAGTGATGCAGAGTGGATAAAGAGTCGCTATGAATAATTAACCTTTATCGATGGAAAGAGGATGAACGTAGTGTGTCACGGTCAGCTTAATCAGAATAGAATGTCTAGAGCATTCAATAAAAGGGCCAAACTGATACAATTTTTACAAGGACAAATAGTGCTGAAGAAGATCTTTCCACCTCAAGATGAAGCCAATGGAAAATTCTCTCCCAACTGGCAAGGTCCGTACATGGTTCACAGGGTACTAACAGAAGGAGCACTCATACTTGAAGAAATGGATGGAGAAATCTAGCCAAAACCAATCAATTCAGACGTAGTCAAGAGATACTATGCTTGGATTTTTTACATTTCTTCATCATTGTGATTGAAGTACGATTGACCTGATTCTCGTTTAAGAGGGGATACATAGGAAGTCTTATGGGTTAGGTCATATCATTATAAAGTTTCCATTCCCCCCCCCCCCAAGATATGAAACAGGGGCAGAATCTTAAGGAAGACCCTTAAAATTCCGGAGAAAATCCATCCAGTGCCAACATATACCAGACGGTTAGAAATCGGTTAAGAAACTAGGGAAAAATATTGACAAGGATTCTCAAAATTCCGAAGAAGGTTCAACAAGGCTCATTACCTGCAAACAGTCGAAGGATCATCTACCAAACTTGGGGAGTATTTTGAGGAGGACCCTCAAAATTCTAGCATAAGAGAGCTGCAATGTCTTTGAAATGTGCTACAGTCACTAGTTCATCAAAAAATCACTTGATATATCAAAATGTTTCTAAATTGACTCTACTTTTATAAATAAATGCATATTATCGAAAAACTCTATTTCTGTAACAATCAGGTGTTACCCAGGGAAACTCAAAAAGGCCTCTAGGACAGAGCAAAGCAAGGCCAGTAGACAAAAGCACAAACCAACCTCCCCGCATAAAACATATAATTTATCTTTGAACGCATGCACATTTGACGTAGCGATACCATTTGCAAATATGTATACACAAAGCAGATTCACTCTCAAACCAGAAATCAGACACCAAACATATCTCTAGCTAAGAAATACACTACTGTTATTTTCTACTCGCTCTGGGACTAAGCCATGTCCTGCATAACTACATGAGGCTAATCCCTATCTCTCTATCTGCATGAAGCTAATACTTGCCTCCCCACTTTCATGAGGCTAATACTTGCCTCCCCACTTGCATGAGGCTAATCCCTGCCTCCATACTTACATGAGGCTAATCCTTACCTCCCCACTTGCATGAGGCTAATCCTTGCCTCCGTATTTGCATGAGCCTAATACCTACCTCCATATATGTATGAGGCTAATCGTTGCCTCCCTACTTGCACGAGGCTAATCCCTGCCTCTACATCTGCATGAGGCTAATCCTTCCCTTCCCACTTGCAAGAGGATAATCCATGCCTCTATATTTGCACGAGGCTAATCCCTGCCTCCATATTTGCATTAGGCCAATCCTTGCCTCCACATCTACATGAAGCTAATCCATGCCTCCTTATATGCATGAGGTTAATCCTTGCATCCCCTCTTGCATGAGGCTAATCCCTACCTCTCTATCTACATAAGGTTAATCCTTACCTCCCCACATGCATGAGGCTAATCCCTACGTCCTTATCTGCATGAGGATAATACATAATACTTGACTCCCTATTTGCGCGAAGCTAACCCCTGTATCTATATCTACGTGAGGCTAATACTTGCCTCCCCACTTGCATGAGGCTAATCCCTGCCTCCATATCTGCATGAGGCTAATCCTTGCCTCCACACTTGCATGATACTAAGAATTATCCCTCCTCCCATGATTATTGCTCTATTTTGGTACTATCTATTTGCTTTTCAATCGGGCTAAGCTCTGCCCTTCATTTCACAAGACTAAGCCATGTCTTGCTAACATCATATTATTGCATCTCATGGGATGAAACATCGCCAATATATACAAAGGCATCATAGTCTAAAAGGCATCATCCTTATAGCCGGAAGACACCATGCCATGGCTTGAGGATCTCTCAAATTTACATATCATTATTCAAAATCATCATGGTTCGGAGGCACCATCTTCATGGCCAAAGAACGTCATTTAATGGCCTACGAATGCCTCACTGAAAAATACATGGCCCAGGATGACATGGTCCAAGGAAGTCATCTTAAACCATCCAAAGACAACCTTTATGGTCCAAAGTGAATCTGCATCATGTTTAAATTTTCGTGCAAATACATGTCGGCAACATCTTATCATCTGCAGGTGACCAGCAAGCAACCGCTATCCTAGCAGGAGTGACCTCACTCCAGTTCCTTTGATTTTCTAAAACCTTAACCGCTCACCATAGCCGCTTTAGTATCCCGTGTCCATTCTTGCAATGACTTCATCAGTATATTCCGCCAATGAATCCAGACTACACATGGCCTGATTCCTATAAAACCAGGGATATGTAGGCAACTAGAATACCCGAGCATGGCCTTTGTCTTTCAAAACATCCCATCTGGTAAAAAATTGGTCTTCATATGTTTACCTGAAAACTGTTTCATCCTTCCCGGGTAAAGACGGGCGGCTGTTGATACCCAATTTTTTCTCATATATTTTTTAATATATATATATACTTTCAAAATAGAACATATGCAGTTATAAGCACGCATAAGCATTTTTATAATTTTCTATAATTTTTAAATGCTCCAAATTGATTTATTTGTTCTTTTTTATTTATAATTTTTCAATATTTATCTTTCAAATTATTTTTGTGGTGATTTAGTCATCTAAGTTCTCTATTTATGACAAAATATTGTTTAAAAATTTTTAGTACATTTTTTGTAATTATATTTACATTTTAGGCTAAATTGCACATATTTGCAATAATAGCCCTACTAATGCATAATTGCATTATTGATGCATAAAATTGTCTTTTATAATTTTAAAATATTAAAAAACTATTTTAAATCATTTTAGTACCTAAAAGTATTTTTAGCCATCATTTATTATTTCTTATAAATTATATAGTATTAAAAATGGCTATTTAAAATCTCGCCTAATTTTATTTCAATTTCAGCCTCAATCCAACCTCAATACCAGCCCACTTTTTAATTAAAACTACCCACCCCAAACCCTGAAAGCCCGATCCGACCCTAATACCCTTTAATGTCGGTCGTTGATCATAAAGATCGATGGCTGATTTTTAATGCATAATGAATCATAAATATGGTTTCTTTTGCACAATTAGGAATGTAAACCTAGTAACATACATTCTACCCTTTAATAACTCTAGCATGCATATTCCCCATCCTTTTTCACTAGCCACCCCAATACTTGTTTACAACAATAGGAAGCCTGATTTTCACTTCCTCTCTGAGTTATGCAATAAATAACCTCAAATGCCAATACTATTCCATAGCTTTCCCTCATACCTAGGTGTATCAGAGTTCACTGAGGACCTCAAGGGATTCCGGGCAGTCTTCACACCCAGATTGCATAACCAAGAGTAGGTGCAATGTAGAAGGGCTAGCCCTTATGTGTCCAAGTTCAGAGGCAGCTCAAGGGTCCCAATGTAAGGCTCACATAAGAGGGGAAGAACCTAATGATCTAAGAGTGCGTGTGAGAGTGCTTGAAATAATTTTAAAAACAGCATGTTTGAAATAAGTTTGTAGAATAGCAGAAGAGTTTTGATAGGGAGCAATGGATAGGGTCAAAAAAATTACGGAACAAGTTTAGAGAGGAGTACATGCTTCAGCAGTGACAAACAGGGGAGTAGGGGTTGGGGACACAGAGGGTCTAAACTAAAACACATAATTAGTCATGAATCAAGTACATTAGAAGACATGCTAGCTGAGGGACATAAGCAGGAACTAGTAAATATACTAATTACAATTGAACAAAAGAGGGCAGAATTTTAAGCATGCTGAGTAGTAAAAAAAGTGCAACAACATGAGCCATTAAGTCAGTGCAGAAAGAGAGAGTGATTGACAACAAGGGAACATATAGGTTTGAGTTTCAGAATTTAAATAAGGGATGCACCAGTTGAAGAAGCAAAATGCAGTAAAGGAAAAGTAAAGCAACCAGAATTCCACAGTCTAGCCTTAGCTTTCAACCGACTAGATAAGGCAGTAGCACAAATATAGAGGAAGAAAGAGAGTTAGAATGTGTAAGTGTGTGTTTTGAACTCAATTGTTCGTGTTTTTAGAGAAGAGATGCTAGGGTATTTATAGCTTTGAAAACGAGTATAAAATAAGGTAACAAGTAAAGTTTTAACAAAAATATAAAAATAATCACAATCAAAATCCCATTAATACAAGTACTTCTTTTTAATCGAGGAATTACTGCTTAACGGCTACTAACAAGGATAATTAAGGAAAGAAAATCAATTTGAGGAAGATTGATTTCTGGCCATATAAGGGATAGTAAAAATATAGAATGTACAATTGTGTATAAGTACATAATATACTTAATTTGGGGAAAGGATTCTGCAGGGGTGAAACATCACAGCAAATAAAGGAATGGGAATCAATCAACTTAATCAAATGAGTAAAATTATGGATTTATAAGAAAACCTTTGCAATCAATCGTAACTTGGAGAAATCAAAATCAATCAAGGAGGAATCATGATTCTACACTTTGGCATATAAATAGAGAAGAATGATCAAGAGTATCGGACATGTAAGGCCAACCATATTGACAAAAGAAGCAACTAGATGAACATAAACATACAACAGTAACAGGAATATGCTAAGGACTACTCGAATCATGGTAATTAACAAAGTCAAGTAGCCATGGCTGTTGATACCCAATTTTTCCCTATATATTTTTATACTTAAATACTTTCAAAATATCATATGTATACATATATAAGCATGCCCAATAGTTTCGATATTTTTCCTCAATTTTTAAGATTTTTTTTAGAATCAATTCGTTGTCTATTTTTACAGTATAAAATCCAAAATTATTCCCAAAATTATCATTTTTGGTGAATAGCGTATTTCATTCTCATATTTACAACAAAATATAATTAATACGATTTTTGCATATTTTTTACAAATTTATTTGGAATTTCTAAAGCTAAATTGTATGAAATTGCAATTATAGCCTATTTTACTATTAACAGCATTTTATAATTATAAAATTATTTTTGGTATTTTTAGATTAATATTTATATATTAATAATTAGTTCTGTGTTTTCAATTTATTTTTCAAATTATGTCAACTATTTTTATAAAATAAAAAGGGAAAAAGTGGCTATTTAAATGCTAGCCAAAATTTATTGCAAACATAGCCTAATTGAACCCCAATTTTAACCCCATTTCAGACAACTCATATTCCAATTAACCCAACCCAATTTCAATTAATACACATCCCCCATTCGGATGTCTGATCCATTTTTTATTTGATCCGAGTCGTTGATCAAATGAGATCAACGGCCTAGATTATATTACCTAAATTAAAGACTAACGACACCCCCCCCCCTTCGACCAATCATTTGCATAGAGACCGGTCTCTCTCTTGGTCTCTTCATCTCCTCCTTCTCTCTAGAACCTTCTGGTTCTTCTCCGATCATCTTCATCGCCTCTCCGGCCATCTCCATCCTCACTTCTCTCGACCACCAATCACCACGGAGCCTTGTCTCGTTGATCTTCTCAAAGTTTTGAGGCTCCAGAGATTTCCACCATGCGAAATGGTCACTGGAAGCCTCGCTTGGATTATCTTCGGCCTCTTCTCCAATGGCTTTCAGTCCGATGGTACTATGTATGCCATTATTAACGAGTTTCACAGCCAGGTTCCTTACCTCACTGATTTATTGCAAAACCCTACTTTTTGCCTAAATCTCGTAATCTCTGTCTTTTTTAAAATGATTTTCAGCTTATTCATTATTTTTTACACTACTCACTACTCGATTTCTTCGATTAATTCAAGTTTTTCAACATTCTATTCTTCTTTTCAAAACTAGGGTTCCTGAGCCCCCTTTCAAAATCACTATATATTCTGCTCCTTTTTGAGTAGTATGTGATTGTCCCTGTATTATGTGTTTATGTTTGTGTTATGAGCTTGTTTGTTTTCTGGTTAATCCGAGTTCCATGCTTTAAGTTTTACTACGATTCCGGTCTTCTACTGAACCTGTGATTTTCCTGTTTAGGGTTCTCTGATTCTTATGCCTATTGTATTTTATAGGTCTAACTATTATTCTACTGATTTTTGTGCATATCTTCAAATCCCTGATTTGTATGTGTTTTCCATAGAAGTTCTTACACTAATTTTTGGATTATTTCCTTACTTGTGAAATGCTCTCTATACTTAGCACTGATTCCCTCTGATTTTAGTCTCGTCCGTGATCCTTTGACTAATTTTCAAAGTTAATTTATATTTTTACCATATTTGTGCTCTTAAATATATTTTCAAATATTCAGTATATGCTTTCCTTACTTGAAGCATTATGTATCTGGCCGTTATTACATATTACATGCCTTACTACTCTTACTATGGTGTAATCAGTCGTCTAATTGATTATTTCCTTTATCTGATATAACCTGTACTCCCATTCGAATCATGAATCCCTGATTAAAATGAATTAGGTCTTGTGATTGATTCCAATTGGTATTGTTTCCATAATTATGTACTTGTTACCCTATTCGTTATTGGTTTTCAAAACTATAAATACTCTATCCTCTCTTTAGCATAACGCACGAACAAAATTCATTATTCTGAACTCTCTCTTACACAAAAACATACTTAGTGCTCTCTCTTGCTTCTACATAACCTCTCTCACTTCCCTTGTGACTACTGGTTACTCAACTGGTTTGAAACCCAGGCAGAGCTTTAGGCTACTTTACTATTCTATTGCTCTCTACATTGCTACTTGCTTGGGTCTGCCTACTTTCTGCTCACTTCACTACTATTGTTGCTCACTTCTCTGCACACTATTTCTCACTCCTTTACATATTGTTGTTCCCTATTACTCTATATTACTGCATTCTCAACTGGTGTGCCCTCCATTTGATTTACAGCTCACAAAACAACATGCTTTTATACCTGCTGCACTTCATCATGTTTCTTCCATGCTTTTACTTAGGGTTCTGCTGTTCTTACTGCAATTACCATGCCTCTATGTTAATTGATATGCCTATCTTAATCTAGAATGTCCATTACTCTCCTTATTTGTCTCATGCATGTTTCTCCTTATCCCTAAACCCCAGTACAATTATCAGCATGTAGTCTTGATCTCTTTGGTTGAAACTTGCTTGATTGTTTAAGTTATGAAGTGCTTCTCTTTGATGCCTGTATATATGTAATTGTGTACTCACTTAGGAGTTACTTGTCCTCATTCCCCTTTCCCCTGTTTGTGTTTGTATTCCCTGAATCCTATGGGATCCTCTAACCTGATATTGTCTCTTCTGTTGTTTTCTTTCAAAATTAATTCTATATGGAGCATCTTTAACTGTTTTCTCTTTTTTAATTTCAATTTCTTTAAAAGAACCCTATCACCCCTTCTGTTGTTTTTTCGCAACTGGTTCTCTATGGACCTTCTTTCAACTATTTTCAACTCAATCTCTTTAAAACTCTATCATAATCTCATATTCCTAGAATTTAGGTTCTACCCCCTTCGTATAAGCATTGCTTTGGGTACCTTGAGTACCCATTGAACTTTGATGCACAAGGCTGGTAATTCCACACTTGCGTTTGTTCAACGTAACTTGTTTGGATGCCTGGTATTGGCCAAGGGCCTCAATGGGCCCTTAGGGAGCTTTGTCGCACCCCCAAACCTTGTTAAAAGGCTGTGAAACTCGAAAGAAGTGAGGTTGGAGACTTAGGCCTGGTTGAAGGCTCCCTATAGAATAACTTCTTATTTTTCACATCTTCATTACTGTAATTTAATTGCCTTGGTCTGTAATAACTTGTAATGAACGATTGGGGTTTATAGTGAAATCAGGAAGGGTTATGCATGCTAGTTTGAGGGTTACAGGTAGAAAACATGCTTGTAGGGCTTTACTACTTATTTGTGCAATAGATATCCTGCATAGGACATGCATCTCACACGATTAGAAATCCTGTATTAGGCTCTTTTACTTCCAGCTTGTTATTATACTCACTTCGTAATCACAATTAGTTGATAACCAACTAACTACTGTTACAAGGATTGCTACTGCATTTAGATACCATGTTTTAGGACCCTTATGTGCATTAGACATCATGTTACCTAGGATTTTCGTTTGAGTTGCAATTGCTTGAAAGCCTCACTAGTTTTATTTAACATCACAAGTCTGATTAATTGTGTCTTCTTCTTAAAACTGGATTAATATGTATGCTCACCTTTAAGGTAAACAGGCAATGTATATAACGCCTAGGCAAGCCTTAGGTCGGATAAAATCGATTGATCATTTTTAATCATGTTTTAGGCTACTCAACCTCTTTTAACTCTCTGAATTCGGCCTCTCTGAAGTCTTCTTGCTTTTCCCACTAAACTTCTGTCCTATTCTTAGGTAATCACATCTGTGCTATATGTTTTCTACTGAGTTACTTTTTCTTTTAGCCCAGAATTATGCTACTATTTTCTAAAACTTCTCAGAGTACTGTGTCTCTAATATCTCTACTATGATTTTCAAAAGTATGTTTCCATACTAATTTCTATATACTTATTGCCCTCTTTTACTTCTAAAATTCGTCCTTCAGCCAAACTTTCTACTTTCTGTCCAACTTTCGGAAACCTGTCTTTGACATTCTTGCTTTTAAAATTCTAATTTTTTTTAGACCTTCAATGTGTTTGAGACGTGCTGATTATATGCCTATCTATGGAGGGATATTTGAGCCTTTTACATGCCATTTATATGATTCCTTTACGTGTAGTCCTATTTGTTATGTATGTCGCTTAGCATTCTGACCTTTAAACCTAAGGGTTCAGCCTAGTCCTTACCTTTTAGGAATAGCGGTACTTAATACCCTCTAGGACCTATAGGACGGGATGGGTAATAGCACACAATAAGCACTCGTGATCAATCCACACGTTTAGATATCCTTTACGGGGCGGGAAGGGTAGAATATGGAGATGATGACTGGTGCGCTAATATCATAGGCGACCCCTCTCTTGAGGAGTGTATGCAGGGTATTGTACCGATGTGATCCATATTGTATTTAAACCTAGGACCCCCTTTCCTTTTCTTTATTTGTATAATGTTCTTCTTAAATTTATGTTTTCTTCCAATTAATCCTTCTCTTTTAAAATCATTTATGCCCTTTCCTTCCTTTCTAAATTTATTTTTTACTTATTTGTAACTACTATGTGTAAACCTTACTTGTTCCCTTATATTTTAAAGTCACAATTAAGCACGGTCGGGAACCACACTAGTGGATCTTGAGGGGTACCTAACACCTTCCCCTCGAGATAATCTCAAGCCCTTTCCCGAACTCTGGTTTTCTTTCAAAAATCTTCTTCTTTTTCTTTAAAATGTCCTGATGCACTATAATCATTAGGTGTCGACTCTTCAAATTCCATAACTCGATTCCTAAAAAGGGAATAAGAGTTGTTTTGTCCATAATGTCGTAAACCCGATTTCTTTCTTTTAAAGAAGGGGAAAAATGGGGGCGTCAACAGCATGGCGACTCTGCTGGGGAATTTTTTAAGGCTTTTGCCCTTGTGACTTTATTGCTTCCGTAATTGCTTTTATTTCCCGCCTTTAATTATTTTATCATGATTACTGACTTAGCTCTTCATGTTTTCCCCTTTTTTTTAATTTCTTCCTTTACTGCTTTATTACTATTTCAATACCGTTGTAATTTTTAAGCATTTACTGTAATCTTTTACTGTATGAACGTGAAAATACATGCAATTTGATTCATTTTTGTAACTGCATCTTTAACATCATGTTCCACTTATAATGAGTGGTTGCGCCCTTCCGATATTATAACCCCCTAAATGTGCCAAAGGCATATTTGCAGTAAAACCAGTCGATCAACGGTGTAGTCGACGGTTTCGCACCTTTCCCTGTTTAGTTGTCCGCTCAAGGGTACCTTTTCTAGCACATCAAAAAATAGAAACCTTACTCTATTAAACAGTCAAACTTAGCCGAGTCAGTTATGTTGTCCGCATAATGACTCATTAAGATAGCCTAAACTAAAGTCCATCGGGTTTCCTCGAAACCCAAACGGACGCCTTCACGTTGTGTGAATTTATTTGGAGAACCAAATGCCTTTATGCTAATTATTGATTTAAATAGTCAAGTCTGGGTCTAACCCTTTGTTTTGCAGAAAATGAGGCACGAAATCCCCAGATTCGGTATGGTATCTAACATTCACCCAAGGTTGCTAAGTTGGTGGGAGGATCTTCATGCCAGCAATCAGACCCTTGTCCGTAAGTACTTAGGGAATTTGCCCTAACTTCTAGAAATCCAGCCTAACAACAAAATCATAGAGGCTGCAACTCTGTTCTGGGACAGTGATCGGCCGGTTTTTCGCTTCGGGGACCTCGAAATGACCCCTTTGCTATAAGAAATAGGGGGTCTAGCTGGAATTCCCTGGGAGACTCTGGGTCTACTTATGCCAGAGAATCGCAAGGGTAGGGGTTTCCTCAAAATGATGGGACTCAAGAAGAATCCGGATCTGACTTGCCTAAAAGATTCCTATATACCATTTGACTTCCTGTATGAAAGGTTTGGCCATAGCAAGTCCTACCGCACCTACACTGACGAATTTGCCCTTACCTCTTTAGGGCATATACATTGGAGGGTCTTTGTATTCATGTTCTGTTTCTTGGGTATGGTGATCTTTCCCATGAAGAAGACTAGGGTCCACACTAGACTAGCCATGGTAACCAAAACCTTTATGGAAGGGATCGACGGGCAGTCTTTCAGCATAGTGCCCATGATCATCGGTGAAATCTATCGAGCGTTGGGAAAATGTCAATAAGGTGCCCCGCACTTCGAGGGTTGTAATCTGTTACTTCAACTCTGGCTTATAGAACACCTTCAGAAAGGTGACTACCCACAGAAGATTATACGCAGGGATTGGGATAACCATATCGCTTTCCACCACCCCAAGCGAATGACTTCATGTCCAACATGTTCGCTCGGCCAGAGGACACTGGAGGATGGGTAGAGCAGTTTGAAAATCTAAAGGAAGAGCAAGTACAGTGGATGTTCGAGTGGTTCCCAACAGGGGAGTTCATTGTTTGTTCTCGAGATGTACTGTTCCTCATACTCATCGGTCTGAGGGGAACTCATCATTATGTCCCTCTCCGAGCCATGAATCAAGTAGGGAGGAAACAAATCATACCAAGGGTAGACAAAATGAGTCATTTCAAGGCTGGCTTTCAAGATGATGATAGCCCACAGAGGTGTTAATCTCAACATATGTGGCATTGCAAGCTCGTCTTGGGGAGAGAAACTATTGAAGCAGACAGGTATCATTCAGGGTGTGTGCCGTATTATTCAGGTTGGTTAGAAGACGATCACATTGGTTTAGGTCACCCAGGGTTCGTCCGAGGTCATAGGCTTATTGATGAGAAAGATGCAGCGCAGGTTAAATACAATCAACTGCGCAAGAGGATGCAAGAGTGTGAAAATGAGCACCGGGAAATACAAGAAGCTCACCAGAAACTAATCGACGAGTGGAAGGACATGGCTGTCAACGCCAACAAGCGGTTAGGGTATCTGGAAAGAGGTCTAGTAGAGTTGGAAGGAATGTTCTTGAAGAGGATTGAAGACTACCAAAATGCCGAGGGAAGTGCCAGCGTACATTTGGCTCGAGCCTATTTGATGCTAGGATTATGCGAGTTGATGCAGCTATACAAAGGAGGCAAGAATACCGAATCTGGGAAAGGTCCTTCTGGGACCAAGTAGTTAGGATCTTTTATTTCCTACTTTCCTAATGTAATAAGACCACTGGCCATTAGTGACATCTTTCCGTTATTTCAAATTACGTTTTAGACTTGTCTTATTTTTATTAATAAAATGAGGCATTTAGCATTATAAGTTTTCCAAATTTAACTTGTCGCTAGGCCTACCTCGGTCACAACGAGGCACCCAAATTAGGAAACGATTTATATTCCTGCACAATGTGTTTAAATACCGCAATATTATTTTTTCAGAATTTGCACTAACTTTTTACCTTTTTATTTTTCTTTTATTTTTATTCCCCTTCCGAAAGGTTAGTTCGTGCATTCTGGCACCATCAGCATACTCAACAAGATCATATGGCCCTCCGCATCCACCTCCTCCGAGTCCTACCAGAAACAGGAACAAAGGCAAAATGGGAGATGCAAACGCTAGAAAGGAAATTGAGGAAACTTCTCAGAACACTCCAATTACCAAGGAAACTGCTGCTCATCTTGAGCAGACTTTGCTGAGATTTCGGGAAGAATTAGAACAAGTCCAGAACCTAGCAAGCCTATCAATCACTCTTGCCACTGCTGATGCCAATACCTAGAACCCCGTACCTCCACAGCCACCAGTACAAACTGCTAATACCCAAGCCTGCAACAACACTCCACTACTCATTCCTGAACCACAAAACACCACAAACGACCATAACACCCCTATCTTTGTGGACATTACACCCCACTATACCCACCAATCTTAACTGCACCCGAATCAGATGACAAGGACTCCCTTATCGGGAATTTGGCCGCCGAACTCAAAAAGTTGACTAGCCGGGTCCAAGGTATCGAGGGTAGCAAAGGTGTTGAAGGGTTGAACTATGAAGATCTTTGTGTTAAGCCAGACGTTGAGCTTCTGAAGGGGTACAAACCTCCCAAGTTCGAGATGTTTGACGGTACAGGTGATCCCAGGGTCCATCTAAGAATGTATTGTGACAAGCTGGTAGGAGTTGGAAGGGACAAGAAAATCTGCATGAATCTGTTCATGAGGAGTCTGAAAGGTGACGCCTTGTCTTGGTACATCAGCTAGGATTCAAAGAAGTAGACAAGTTGGGTAAGCATGACGTCAGACTTTATGGACCGGTTCAGGTTCAACACTGAGAACGCACCTAAATCCCCTATGAAGTACCAAACCTATCCCTCAACTCCACTCACATATCAACCTACCCTAAATTACCAAGCACCCTCACCTACATACCAAACGCCAGCATCTGCCTACCAATCACCTCCACCACCCACATATCAACCCACCTCACCAAGATATTCCCAACCCACGCCCGTGTACCAAGAATATAACTCCCAACCTTCTCATTACTCATCACCACCGACTCGCCAAAACTTTCCTCGACCCAGTCCAAATTTCGACCGCAGACCTCCCAGATAATATACTGCCATAGCCAAGCCAATCGACCAACTATACGAAAAACTTGAAACAGCCGATTATGTTACTCCTATCCCAGCCGTAACTCCATAAAATCCCTCCCAGTGGGTCAATCCAAACAAAACTTGCGCATACCATTCCGGGATGAAAAGCCATACCATCGACGAGTGTCCCTCGTTGAAAGACTTTGATTGATAACAAGGTCATTGTGGCAAGGGAGCCCGCTCCCAATGTCCGCAACAACCCTCTGCCTGACCACAAGGGTGGAAGCATCCATATGATCGAGATAGAGGATGATTAGGACCCCCAAAGGGTCAATCGGATTGATTGCCGAAGGAGATGAGTCTAAGAAACCGACGGTTACCCTCAATCCCATTGTTGTTCAAATCCATCCCTCTGAGGGAAATGTGGTAAATATGTCTGTACCACTCGAGTTTGAAGTGCCTCCTGTAAAGGCGCCAAAACCAATTGAGGTCAAGTTCGGAGTTCCAAAGGCACCTATACCATTTGAAGTTGGTGTGTTACCTCCAAGGGTGCCAATTCCGGTCTCCATGACAGACGTGACCCCATTCAAGTCAAACACCATACCTTGGGATTACACAACGGAACCTAGGAGAAAAGGGAAAACACATACTGGATAAGTGATCGCCGCACAGGGCATGAATAGAATCGGCAGGGTATACACTCCGGAACATTTAGCTGAGTCCAGCAAGCAGGCCTCCGGGCAGCCTGTTAAAACTGGACCCGATGACCTTTGGAGGAAAATACAAGCCAAGGAATACTCAGTCGTTGAGCAACTAAACAAAACACCAGCGCAGATTTCCATCCTGGCTCTTCTGCAAAGCTCTGAGGCACATAAAAATGCCTTGATGAAGATATTGAGTGAAGCTTATGTTCCCAGCAACATAACAGGAGGCAAAATGGCAAATACGGTAGGACAAGTGTTGGAAAGTCACAAGATCACCTTCCACAAGGATGAGTTGCCACTAGAAGGACTTAGTCATAGCAAGGCGTTTCATATGACTATGCAATACGAATATTATTTCATCACCGGGATCCTGGTCGACGGGGGATCTAGCCTCAACATTTGTCCGCTAGTGACTCTCAAAATATTGGGGAAAGGTTTGCATGAGATCAAAGATGCGGCTATCAATGTTAAAGCTTTTGATGGATCTCAAAGATCTACCATTGGGGAAATTAGCATGTGTCTGCAAATGGGGCCTACCTGGTTCGATGTTGACTTCCAAGTCATAGACGTGCCAGCATCCTACAATTTATTACTGGGACAACCCTGGATCCACACCGCTGGAGCTGTGGCATCAACCCTACGTCAAGCAGTGAAGTTTGAATGGAATCATCAGGAAGTGATCATTCATGGCGACGGTAGCAACCCTATGTACAGTCGACAAACCATCTTAATGATCGGAGGTAGAAGAAGAATAGGCGGAGATACATACCATCACATCGAGCGAGTTAATGCCATAGACAAAAACAAGTGGTGGGATAACAAGATTAAGAGTATCCTGAATTAGAGCGGGTATGAACCCGGAAAAGGACTTGGCAAGAATCTCCAGGTTATCACCAAACCCATCAAGCTGAAGAAGCACGGTACTACTTTTGGCCTAGAGTATGAGTACACCTGGAAAGAGTTCAATGAATGGTCACCACCATGGCGCGGTCCCTATTATCCGTTAGAGCACCCTATACCTCAGCTGGAACAGACCTTTCAGCCTGCTGACATTATATATGGATCAGAAGAAGACGAAACAATGGCAGCGATGAAGAACCTATTTCTGGGAGATGATATGGACTGTTGTGTTATCTTGGAAGAGGAAGGGGAGGAAGGCCCTTCCATTCAAGCTATGAACCGAGGGGAATGCCTCACCAATTGGTCAGTCAGGACAACCAGTGCCCGGAAAGCTTCGGGGTAGCAAGGCTAAACGATGCACCATGCATCGCATTTTACTTTTTAGTTGATTTTACTTTTCTGCATTGTCTTTACTTCTAAAAAGAGCTCCGATGTTTCGAACAGTTATGAATTTAATCAAAAGCATTTTCCAAG
>MU783748.1:359772-392226 GCA_026770625.1 Nicotiana glauca | reverse complement strand
TTTTTTCTGATTTTATTAAATCGTTAAACTAATTATCTTCTATTTTTTGGTAATTTTTCAATTAAAGCGCAAAAATGCTATTTTTTGATTTTTTTTCTTTGAAAATGAATTAATACTAAAATTGTAAAATTTAGACCCTTAATGTATGTGTATATTTTTTTTTGTATTTCTATATTTTATTATTATATTTTTTTAATATGAATTAAAATGCAACAATTAACACCAATTTCAACAAAAATCCACAAAAAATAGTAAAATAATAAAGAAATCATTTTATTTAAAACTTTTGGAATAAAATTACGTAGGGCAAAAATCACGTGCTCACAGTTTGGACAGAATAAGGGGGATGACTTTTGAAATCAGTTTCAGAGGTCACACTTAAAAGAATATCAGAAGTTTTTAGATAAAGAAGCAATCAGTTTTCTTAGGTTCTTCTTTCAGACCTTAAGAGAGCTAGAAAAGAGAGCATTTTAATCAGTTCTTAGACAGAATTTGAGACAGTTTTTGAGAGTTGTGGAATTTGAAAGGCATATAGGGATAAAAAGATGTAAGGCAAATCATTGTTACGGTTCCATTGCCTGAGACTTTGGGTGTGTTCAAGTTGGTGTTGGGAAGTTTTAAGGGTAAAGATGTTGCTGTTTGATCCCTCAGTGGATTTTTGAACTTGTTCTTGAGTTTGCTGGTTTTGAAATTGCTCCTGGACTACTGGTGTTACTTCCTGAATTGTTCCACGCATCAGTTTGCTGCTTGCATGTTATCTGCTGCTGACCTCTTTCCTTTTGTTGCTTCATTTTCAATATCCAGGTACATGCTTTGAGCCCCAATATCATGTGAATCCTCGGTTGAGAATGAATTAAATGGAAGCATAGTTAATTATCAAATGTTCAATGTTTCAGTGTAATTAGTAATAATAATTGTGGATTGTTTATTGAATTCGTGGACTGATTGAATCTATTTCTACAAACATGCGAATTTCCTGGCCATCAATTGTAATTAATCTTAGTTTGTGATTACTAGCTATGAAGTGTAGTGTAGTGTAAGTTCGATTCGTTTTCAGTAATTACAAAACAGATTCAAATAGCTTTGTATGTAAAGAAACAGGTTCAAATAGTTCAAATGGAAGTCAGCATGTTAGTTCAGTATGTTTAGTTCTGAAATCATGAATCATTTGAGTAAATAATATCAGTTCAAGTAGCATACTAAATTAGTTCAACTGGTCTTGTTCATGTGTATTGTTAAGGGAAGCAAGTGGAACATGAATTTTAAAAAAGTAAAACTGGTGTTAAGTGCAAAGGTGATTTCTATAGACTGCTTTCGGGATTAACTGGGGTCGTGTGGCGTTGTGCTGCCTCTCAAGCTCGAAACCTGGTGTGGTCAGCAGCCGTAAGGGAATTTAAATTGGGCCTTCTTGCAAGGGCTTGGTCTTCAATGAGTTAGCGGGACTGTTCTGTCAAATGATACTGGAATTAAGTCGAGAAGTAGAATAATCGCCAGCGAATATCCGTTTAAATGGGACTTTAATGTTTGGTTTAATCATTTGGGCTTGACCACTTTTTCAAGAGGTATAGGCCTCAGTTCACTAACGAGCAAGCCCAGGCCCGTTTTTATGACTGTGTGCGTTTGGGCCTGGGCTGATATTTGAGGCTGGCCAGTTTTGATGTAGACCTGAATGCAATTTTTCTCCCGTTGTGTTTTAATCCAGTAATAAGTTGATTAGGACTCTTACTTTATTTTGGAGACAAATAAAAAATACAAAACCATAGTTCTTTTAGGATTGGCCTTTTAAATAATAGAGTGAGACGAGCCTCGCCAAGGTAAATGCATAAATTGCGGGGCCCTCAATAAATGGTTATAATAATTGCTTAGAATTCGGGATGGGTCGTTTAGCGGATTTCACGGCCTTCCCAAAAGATAACAACGCGTTAGCCACTTTAGGCGCGATTTTAATAATATTACATTTCTAAACTTGGGTGTGCATTTTATGTGACCCAAATCAAATCCCAAAACGTCGAATAAAATACGTTCAGGATTGCGGGTGCATTTCATGTAACGCAATCCAAATACGCATTTTAAATGATGTTCAACTTTCTTTTAAAATATTAAATAAAAGCGGTTTAAAAGTTAAAGTTTGCACATAGGTTCAACATGTATTAAAATCAGATAAATAAGCCGAATATGACAGTTGAGCGACCGTGCTAGAACCACGGAATTCGAGAATGCCTAACAACTTCTCCCGGGTTAACAGAATTCCTTACTCGGATTTATGGTTCGCAAACTGTAATATAGAGTCAATCTTTTCCTCGATTCGGGATTCAACTGGTGACTTGGGACACCATAAATCTCCCAAGTGGCGACTCTGAATCTTTTAATAAAATGAATTCCATTTCGATTGTCCTTTAATTGGAAAAACTCCTATTATTATACCTTTCATGGGGTGTAGGTAAAAAGGGGGTGTGACATGCGTTACCGCTCCGTTTCCCCCCATTTTATGCTTCTTCATGTTTCTTTATCGGTGTGTGGTACGTGAGAGTTGATTTGGATTGGCTTTGATAAGAAATGAGACACTTACTCTCTTTAAGGAAGGCTTAAGTTGGAAAAGTCAACCGGACGTTGACTTATGAGTTATAGAGCTCGGATGAGATTTCCGGTGATTCGGTTAGCTTCGGGGGATGATTTGTGACTTAGGAGTGTGATCAGAATTGATTTTGGAGGTCCGGTGTAGAATTAGACTTGAATTGGCAAAGTTAGTATTTTGACGATTTCCGGTTGATAGGTGAGATTTTGATCCGAGGGTCGGAATGGAATTTCGAGAGTTTCTGTAGCTTCATTATGTGATTTTTGATGTATGTGCAAAATTTCAGGTCATTCGGACGTCGTTTGGTTGGGTTTTTGATCGAATGCGTATTTCGGAAGTTTTTGAAGAACTTAGGCTTGGATTTTATGTAATTTAGTGGTTTTAGTGTTAATCGTGGTGTTTTATGATTGGAATAAGCTTGAATAATGTTTTAGGATGCATTGGTATTTTTGGTAGAGGTTCCGGGGGCCTCGGGGTGAGTTCGGGTGGTTAAACGGAGGGTTTTGGAGTTGTTTCATGTTTAAGTTTGCTGGTATCTGGTGTTTTCGCACCTGCGGTTATGGGACCGCAGGTGCGGTCTCGTAGAAGCGAGCGGGAAGGCGAAGAAGCGGAAAATTTGGTCCATGTCAGGTTCTACAGAAGCGGAAGTTAGGACCGCATAGGCGGTCCTGCTGGTGCGAAATTTGGGCCGCAGAAGCGGTCAAGGCACTTAAGTGAAGGCCCACAAAAGCGGACGTGGACCGCAGATGCGGAAGTCGCAGAAGCAACATTCTTACCGCAGAAGCGGAATTGCCTGGGCAGTTAAATGAAATAGTCTTCTTCGCGAATTTTTGGAAGAACAACATTTTGGATTTCGAACTTGGAGAGCTTTGTGGCTATTTTTAAGAGGGTTTCGAGGGCTTTAATCAGGTATGGATTCTTGGACTTAGAATACGATTTTATGGTGTAAAAACATGGATTTAGACTGAATAATCAAGGAATCAAAGGTCAAAATGGTGATTTAGGGCTTGAACTTAAGAGAGTTTAAAATAGGGATTTGAGGGGTCAAATGGACTCTGATTCTTGTGATTTTGATATGTATGGACTCGTGGCGAGACGAGGAATCCGGTGATGTAAATTTTTTGATTTTTCGAGAAGTGGGCTCGGGGCTCGAGTTTTGCTAGTTTCGAGATTTTTGCTATTTTTCGATTGTTTTTGATTGGGTATTGTTCCCTTAGCATATTGTGATGTATTTGCTCTGATTTTGGTTAGATTCGACGTGCGTGGAGGCCGATTTAAGGGGCAAAGGCGTCGCGAGCTTGAGTTCTCACCTGTTCGAGGTGAGTAATAATTGCAAATGATATCCTGAGGGTTTGAAACCCCGGATTTGCACCCATAGTGCTATATTAAGGTGACTTGCACGCTGGATAGAGAGCGTGGGGTAGAGCACCGTTGGGGATTGTGACTTGGTTCGTCCTGATTGTTGATTTTACCGCGTAATTGACTGACACTTATTTGATATTTCATGATTTGGGCTGATTGTTGTATTTGGGCTTCGTGCCAATTATTTGAATCCTTCAGGGATTGATATCACCGTTTTCGCATCATTTTTTCATATTATTAATCTCGGTCCAAGGTTTTAAATACTGTTTCGCAAACTCAGCCATCTTTCTAAGATTTGAAAACTTAAACTATATTTTCTTGATGTTTTGAGCTGAGAACTATTATTTTAACATCGCCCAAGTGGTTTATGTGCATTCTGGACTGAGCATGGATCGGGCTGCGTGCCGCAGCAGTGTTATATGTGCATTTCTGGATTGAGCATGGATCGGGCTGCACACCGCAGCGTTGTTACATTGATCTTGAGGCCGAAGGCCTGGATGGTTGTATTGATATTGAGGCCGAGGGCCTGGTTGATGCCACGAGATGGCTTGATATTGCGTTTGGGCTATAGGAGCCACTCTGGAGTCTGTACACACCCCCAGTGAGCGCCGTCGATGTTAAATGGATCGGGTTGCACGCCGCAGCGGGTACCGGAGCGTACCGTCATATGCATTGCATTGCGCTCATGCATTTGTTCCTATTTGTATTATTTGTCATGACATTTCAGCATTCGCATTTCATTGGCTTCCATGCTACTTCTTGCACTGCTTACCTGATACCCTGGTGTTATTTGTTAATGGAGTGTTGTGCCCGAGGGGCTGACTTATGTGCTGACTTGCACTATCTTTTTCGCATTCATTTGCTTAACTGTTGGAAAAAGATATTTCCAAAAGAGGTTTTAAACTGAGCCCAGATATTTCTAAAGCTTACACGATTTCACTGGTTTTTTTTTTCTCAAAGGGGTTACATTGTTCTATATAGCATGATGGCTTGCTTTACGTGGTTTCTTGCTGCTCAGTTATTATTTACCTTTATTACTCACTGAGTTGGAGTACTCACTTTACTCCCTGCACCTCGCGTGCAGATGCAGGTATTGGTTTACCTGGTAGCGGGTTGAGCTGGTTGAGGATTTGCTATCGTAGCTGAGCAAGGTGATCGCCAGCGTTCGCGGTACCGGACTTCTTCCTTTTGATTCCAGATTTTATTCTATGTATTATAGGCTTTGTAGTTGTATCAAAGATCCTTCTAGATGCTCTTGACTTGTGACACCTCGATTTCGGGCTGAGTCGAGATGGGTTCCTTGTTTTATCACGTTTATTCTGCAATATGATTTCATTACCTATGATTCAGACTTATTCATGCTAAGTAACTGTTTAAAGAGGCGTTGTTGTTCTGTTGGCTGGCCACGTCTTCACGAGAGGCGCCATCACAATCGTTTAAAAATTGGATCGTAAAATCAGCAATGTGGGATGAGTCTAGACCAGCGGTGCAGGAAAATGGCATGTATTTCCCCGATACAGCTCACCTAATCAAGGTTATAAAAATCTATAGCGTAAGAGACTGCCGTGAGATGACGGTAAGGGAGTCAACTACAGAGGTATACAAGGATTAGAGACTTTAATGGTTGTCACTAGATGTTGCGTGCCAGCAAGAAGAAATCAGGGTTGTGGAAAATGGATAAATATATTAGCACCCACAGATGTAAAATGGACACATTCAATAAGAATCACTTCAACCTGGATGTAGACTTGATTTCTCTTGTCTTGATTCCATACTTGGAAGTGTCCATTAGGTTCAAGACTAAAAAGTGTATTACAACCGTCCACCGGGAGTATGGGTGTACTATAACCAAAAGAAAGGCATATCTCGGGCACAAATCTTGAAGCGTGATGGTGGCCTCTCTAGTGGGAAAGTGAAAAGTGTGCGTCTCTGATCGCCACCGCTCTATCAACGCCGTGATGAGAGACCAGTCGAGCTGCAGCCGCCCAATCACAAAAATCCTAAGGAAGCCTGTAGCACGCAGGCGATGGACTACGCGGTGATGGAAATATTTGGGCCTCAAAAAGTCCTACAAGTCGTCCGGTCTCCTGGCGCGGAGAGTCTTATCCAATAGATGTCCCTCCCATACGTAGGCGGACCTATGGTCGCCCTGTAACACTAATATCTGATCTGAGGCTGGTCTAGGATGCACAGGCGGCAAGTTCATGTCATCTACTATAAATTAAACAATATTAATTGTATGTTTGTGTTATAATAATTATTATTTAATTATTTAATAGGATAGAGTATATAATTATGGGTTCCAAGCTCGATATTTGACGCCCAGTAGCACCAAACTATCCTGAATTCTTATGTGTGTCAATTTCAATATTTTTAGTTGTGTGTTTGTGTTATAATAATTATTATTTAGGACCGAGCATATAACTATGGGTTCCGGGCTCGATATTTGAGGCCCAGTAGCACCAAACTATCTTGAGTTGTTATGCGTGTCAATTTCAATTTTTTTTTGTGTTATAATAATTAATATTAATTATTTAATAGGATAGATTATATAATTATGGGTTCCACGCTCGATATTTAATTTGACAACATATATTAATTTGTTAGTTCTGTAAGTTTGTTTTATAAATTAAATAATTAATTTTTGTAAAGTGTAATTGGATAGAGTTTGTAGTTAGTAGATACTTAAACTAAAGAGCCTCTACGCTAAAAGACTCTATATTTTACTACGCTAAAAGGCTCTATATTTTATTACGCTATAAGACTCTATATTTTACTATGCTAAAAGGCTCTATATTTTATTACGCTAAAAGGCTCTATATTTTATTACGCTATAAGGCTCTATATTTTACTATGCTAAAAGGCTCTATATTTTACTACGCTAAAAGGCCACTATTCTTTAAGCAAATAAATATTCTAAACTAAATAAAAACAACAAACATATGAACAAAACATTCACGAAATTACATATAAAACAGTAAAAGATATTTATGAACAATTTTATTAACAATAAAAATTATTTCTCAACTTTTAACTATTTCTTTTAAACACTAATAATTTAATCCGGATAATAATAACATACAAATTTAATCGCAAACATAACACAAATCAACGTGGAAACACATTCAAGAAAATTATGCATAATTATACGAGTTTCGGCATTAATTAAATCGGATTACCTCAATTTATGTTTTTAGAAATGTCGAAAATTTAAAATTTTGAGCCCGAAACAAGGAATCCACAATAATCAAAGGCTTGAATTGTATGCGGGACCTACACTCTTCACTTTTTGTGTGACGGGTGAGGCCCAATCGATTTTAAAAAAAAACGAGGGGGGACCGATGGAAGACGGGGGAGGGGGGGTGATTTTTTAATTAGAACCAGTGGGGTTCTGTCGTGGGGAAGAAGATGACTTTATAATTTAATAGGAAAACACAGTATAATACTACGTTTTCCTAAACTGTAGTATTATACTGTGTTTTACATTTAAAAAAATGAATTTTTAATTAAAACGCAGTATTATACTATTTTTTACATTAACGGCTAACTTTTCGTTAAATTAAAATACAGTATAATACTGCATTTTAGTTAGAAATATAATTTTTTTAACTGTATAATGGTATTTTGAGTCCAAAATACCATTATTTAGGTTTCAGACTCGTGAAATATAAGTACTACAACAACAACAAGAAGAAGTCAACAACAGTGAGGTTTGGGGTCACACGTATTTCTTACCCCTACCTTGTGGAGGTATAGAGAATGTTTTCAATCGACTCTCACTCAGGAAAATAATTTTAAAGATGGTTCAAAAAAGAAAAAAAGCAGTAAAGAAGCCATGTTAAAAATAATGAAGACAAAAACAGTACCCAATAACAAAATAACAAAGTAATAAGATAACCGAAGCAAAAAAAAAAATATAGTACGTAATAAAAATCAAAGAATAATAATACTGATGATGATACGAAAAATGTATGTATTAAGCCTAAATTGGAGAAGGTATATATCATTGAAAAATACATTACAGGTCTCTTTAGTCAGCATTAGTGTTAAATCAACAAAAAAGGTTCCCTTACGAGCATTAATCTAATTGGATGCCCTAGTTAACAATATGTGTTGGCACTAATCGTTAATTATAATTTGGACCCTCAAACAAGAATTTATATTTCACGTTGATAGAAAGATATATGTTATTCGCAGTAGATAAAGGATAACTATAGCAAGTGACAATTTTAATTTCACATCAAAAAAAGAATTGATTGGATTTTTTGGGGTCGTTATCTTTTGACTCGTGTAAGCTATGTTTTCTTATTTATATTATCAAGAAAATATCCTTGTTTGAGACAAATGGTGAACAAAATGAGGGTGCACTTGTGAAATTAGTATGCACATAAAAAATTGCAGTTGCATTCTTATTCACGTAATTAAGATTTACAAAATAGGGACTACTAAAATCTTATTGTGTGTCACACTTTCAACCTATGAATTATGATAGAAAATTTATGTATACATTGCATAATGTATACATATGTGATGATTTTTCTGGAAAGGGCCAGAACTGCGCCCCCAATGTATCAGCTTTGAAACACTAGGTTCAACTAATTAATTACACTAGGTTCAACTAATTAATTAATTATTCGTTATAACTTGGAACTTAAGTTAAATATTTGAGTATTTGACTACCGTCTCTATAATAATCCTTTTTACGTTATAACTTGGGGCTCTAAGTCAAATTAAAGTATGCGAAAGGTACTAGGAGTAATAGAGAATTCAGGCCTATACTAATATATTGCTGTCCAAAACTAAATATAATCAACTTTTAGAAACAAGACCGAAAGCTAAAGTGCGTTTTGTCTGTTCATTTAGAAGAAAGCAGACAGACCATGAATAAGAAATTCATTTCAAAGTTTCCTTAAACATATAAACTTAGATTAGTATTTGCATGTGCAGATGGGTTCTTTAGCCAGTCGGTTAATTATTTGAGAAAATATAATACAAACACGATAAAGACTAGATTAGCATTGAATTTAATGTAATCCTCTTGCTAATTGATTATCAAGAATCCATGTTATTTTGTAGTTTGAATTATTTTCTTGTATTTTTAGGAAGCCCATAATTCCTATAGGTTTAGGAAAACCCATTGTCCTAATAGATTTGGGAAAGGAAAAACTATTATGTCCTTGTCAAGTTGGGAAACCTCTCTTATAGACTTAGAACTATTTGGGATCTATATGTAGATGTTGTAGTTGGGGATTCTATAAATTGTATTGTGCTTTTCTTCTCATTCATAGTGAAAAACTCTATCTGCTTTTGCCCTAAGGATTACGCTTAGCCGAACCTTCTTAAATCCATGTGTTGATTTTTCTTCTCAATTTACTTTGTGTGTGATTGTGTGCTAGTTAACCCACGATCTTCCACAATGATTGGTATCAAAGCAAGGTTCGGGTTTCCACATATAATTTAGGGTTAAGATATCTTTATCATCTTCAACAAAGTACGAAGTAGAGAAATTTGACAGGGGTTCTAGTTTGAGTCTATGGAAGATTAGGATGAAACCGTCTTGTGTTACAAGGGTTATGGAATGCAATTGATGAGGATTTTCATGAAGAGATGAAAGAGACAGAAGGCAGATCCAAAGGAGAGGGCTTTGAGTGCGATCTTCATGAGCATTACAGATAGCGTTCTTCGGGATATTGCTGAAGAAACTTCTGCAACAACGGTATGGAAGAAGCTGGAAGATCTGTATTCTAAGAAATCGCTGACAAACCGCCTCTACCTGAAACAGAGATTATACAATCTCCGTATGAACGAACAAACTGCCTCTACCTGAAACAGAGGTTATACAATCTTCGTATGAACGAAGGTACACCTGTTAAAACTCACATTGATGAGTTTAATTCAATTATAATGGACCTGAAGAATGTGGATATCAAAATTGAGAGTGAGAATCAAGACTTGATTGTGTTATGTTCTTTACCACCGTATTATGATACTTTTGTTGATACGCTGCTATATGGAAAAAATAACATTTCACTAGAAGATGTTAGTAATTCACTAAAAATTAAAGAGTTGAAAAAGAGTTTTCCAGACAGCAGAATTGAGGGCGTAGGTCTTGTGATTAGAGGAAGAACACAACAAAAGAACTTTAACAGGAAAAAGTCGACCGCCAGATCAAAGTTTAGAGCAAGGAAGCGACACTGTTATTAGTGCAGGGAGCAAGGTCATTACAAGAGAGATTGTCCTAAGCTGAAGGAGAAAGAGGGAAGCAAAAAATAGATAATTCGGCAAATATTGTTGACACTAGCAATAATTCTGATGATAGCGACTATGTAGGGAAAGTCTGTGCTGTGAGCCCTAGTCATGAGCAGAATTCTTGGGTTCTTAATTCTGGTGCTACTTTCCACATGTGTCCACACAAGAATTGGTTTGTAACTAACAAGCAAATGAGTGGGACTTTGTAAATGGGAGATGATAATCCATTACTAGTAGAGGGGATTGGTAACATCAAATTGAGAATGTTCGATGGAATTATCCGAAAAATTGAGTGTTGGCATGTTCCTCGGATAAAAAGAAATTTCATTTCTCTTTTGACTTTGGATGATCAAGGGTACAATTTCACTCCGAGCATGGAATACTTAAAGTGTGTAAAGGCTCCATGGTACTCAAAAACAGTAAACTGCATTCTAAATTGTATCATCTTCAGGCCAATACTAGTTGAAGGGGAAGCTGCTATAGCTTCTGAGAAAAGTGATCTGAATGTTATTATGGTTTTCCTCCAAATTCAGATGATTGATTATACGTCCTAGGTTGATTCCAATGTAAGAAATAATCATTTGTGTGACTTAGTATGAGACTTGCTTTACATGTAAATTTTGTTCTGCCTCTATTTGGCCTTGTCCAAATACGTTAAGATGTATGTTTGCGTTGGGGCGTCATGTTATAGGTATTTGTTTTTATACTCTTAACTTCTGCTAAGTGATTATAATGTGCTATTTACAGGCAGTTGCTAATAGTAGGGCACATTTTTTTACCCTGTCAAAGTATTACCTGTTTGTTCAAAAATTTGTCAGGTGAAGACCATTGAGCGATTGCGACAACTACGGACAGGAGAGTGGCGAGGTATCTATCCAACTAAATGAAGTATTTATGTTGTCCTTAACTTCTTTTAATCAAAATAGTACTTTTGAGCCTTTATGTGGATGTTGGAGTTAGCTTCATTCTGTTATCTTGGCACGAGGAGAGGCTTCATTAGAAAAGGTAGTATTTTTTAGTACAATAACGTTGTACAGTTTTTTAGATGTTATCTTTAACTAAATTCTACTTTTATTGAATTCCCCTCTTTCCTTTCTATTCTCTTCCAAGGGCTTTGTTACCTAAAGTTGACATTCGACAATAGTTAATTGAGCACGTGTTGGTCTTCATATTGAGTTGGAGCGTGCAAGTTTGTGCTATCTTGTGGTAAAGGTTCTCATGGATTTGATGGCCAAACAACATTATTCCTTCTTATAGCTATGTATTTCTACTCTTACAGAATTATTTTGTTCATTGATTCAAAGATAACTTCTCAACTTGTTTCGGAGTGAGGCGTAGTTAGTTTTTGATTGATGACAAACTTTGGAATATTACAAGAGGTCTTCTCTACTGCATAGAGGATACTTGTAACAATGCTGCATTACATATATTCTCTACTTGCTAATATGTTAAGCATGTGATGTAATTTTAACTTCAACTACTTGCTAACATATTTCTCATTTTATAAATGCATAGGTGACTACATCAGATAATCTTCTTGTCTCAATTCAAGAGAGTATCAAATGGGCAGACACACAAATGAATCGGAGAAGAAGCTCCTTGAAAAAAGTAGCAGAAAGAGTGAAAGATAGTTGAAGAAGTGAAGAAATCTCTTCTTGTTCCAAAATTAGCTAGATTTTACTTAGGCATACACTTGGAATGAGTTATAGGGATCTTCTTTTCATAGTCTTTTACTTTAATTCAAATTGTCTATGGTGAATGACATTTGGATGTATATATTTTAGAATTGGATGGTTATGGCTTTTGCACTTATATGGTGAATGACATTCAGGTATAATGAAATTAATATTAGCTTTTGCACTTATAGCAAATGTGCTTTCAATATTAAGTACAAAGATCTATGTATTTTCGACATCAACACGATGTTTTGCACAAGTGTCAATAGAAACTTATAATATTAACATTTGTTCGTAGTTGTAAATAAATGTCACTTTTTATTGCTGACAGTATCATAAATGTCAGAAATTTTAATCAGACGTTTCACAAAAAGACAGTACATAAATGTCATAAATTCTTTAACGACCTTAATATAAATATCAAAAAATTTCCGACATCGAAATTTCCAACATTTAAACTTCCGACATCGAAATTTCCAACATTTAAACTAAGTGTCAAAAAAATATCGGTAACGGAATTTGTGACATTTATGTGACTTAAAATGACATTTATAAAATGTCGTTGTAGCCCTTATTTCTTGTACTGTTAGTTGGTCAATAAATCTCCATCCACAGCTATTGAGTTCAAAACTCATTTTGAGGTATTCACCTGCTGATTATTCAAATTTAAGGATATTTGGTTGTCCTGCTTATGCTCATGTGAGGGATGGAAAACTTGAGCCGAGGGCAAAGAAGTGCATATTTCTAGGGTATGCAACTGGAATGAAAGGTTATAGGTTGTGGTACACATATCAAAAGACTCCAGGGCTAATTATCAGTAGGGATGTAACATACAATGAATTTACCTCACTTGACAGTCAGAAGGAGAAGGCAATAGCAGAAACAGATCGTGGTGTCGATGACAGCATAGAGCTAGAAATTGAATCTCCACTAGCTCAGCCCAGTAGTTCTAAAGTAGAATAACTGGAGAAGGTGTAAAATATTAATAAAGATGATAATGTTGATGCACCTGCACAACTACAACCATATATCATTGCAACATGCAGAGAGAAGAGAGTGATCAACCGACCGCAAAGATTTGCAAATGTAGTTGATGGGAATCTTGGATATACGAATCCTATGGAATTTTCTTTGGCAGTTGCAGAGACCATTGATGCGTTTGAGTGCTATATCTATTCATAGTACAAAAACAAATTGATGGATTAGTACTATGGCTAAAGAGATTGAGTCTCTTAACAAGTTTAGGTGTTGCCTAGACTTAGTTGATGTGTGCGGTAATGGGTAAAGCCCTTGCGAGGGTAAAAGGCAACGTAGAGAGACGTTGTTTCTGTTAATGAAGAGAATTCATGCCAAGGGGAAGATTTGTTATTTTGTGGCTTGAATTATTTCCTTGTATTTTTTAGGAAACTCATAATCCTTATAAGTTTAGAAAAATACGTTGTCCTAATAGATTTGGGAAAGGAAAAGTTATTGTCCTTATCAAATTGAAAATTCTCCTATAGGTTTAGACTATTTGGGATCTATGTATAGGAGTTGTAGTAGGGGATTCTATAGATTGTACTGTGTTTTTCTTCTCATTCATAGTGAAAAACTCTCTCTGCTTTTGCCCCAAGGATTAGGCTTAGCCGAACCTCGCATTAAATCCTTGTGTTGATTTTTCTTCTCTATTTGTTTTGTGTGTGATTGTGTGCTAGTTAACCCACGATCTTCTACAACAACTCCAAGAAAGCAAGTGGTTTTTTATCTAAGCAAGTTAGATATAGAGTGTCGTACGTACGTACCTTAGAATCTTAAATCAAGAAAGAATATCCACAACAACAACAACAACAACAACCCAGTAAAATTTCACAAGTGTGGGGTCTGTGGAGGGTAGTATGTACGCAGATCTTACCCCAACCCCGAAGGCGTAGAGAGGTTGTTTCCGAAAGACCCTCGGCTCAAGATAATAAGAAAAACAAAAGGAGAGAATACTAGTTTCACCATAGAGATCATAGGAAAAATAGGTACATAAATTGCAGAAGAAAAATACAAGGCAGAAATGATGACTAGTAAATAGATGTTGCACCGAACATTCTTATTTCTGCTACTTTCATCTTTTGGAAAGAATATCCGCATGGGCTTTAATATAATTAGGTACTCTTTAACAATTTGCATTACCACAAATGGTTAACTTGCTAGTTTATATTTTTCCACATGAAGTTTTATAAAAATCTAAGAAACAAAAACTCTTTTAATGCTTATAACTTATTATACTTCTTTATAAAGGTATATAGTATGCATGCTAGCTTACATGCACATCTACTACTAACAACCAGAGATGGATTCAGATATTGAAATTTATAGGTTCTTTCAACGATCTCAAGTTAGCAATTGGGTTCACAATTATATATTTATAGATATTTAATAAATTTTTAAATACATATACAAGGATTATACAAAAGCTATACTAGGTTACGTTCCCAGGTATCCGCATGTTAACCTCTAGACCTACCACTTCAACCAATAATCCATGTAATAAATAACTTTGTCGACTAAAATTTAGGCAAATGGAAAAAAATAATGATTTAATTTTAGTTAGGGGATTAAAAACACCATCCTGTTCCACAACAAACAAGGAATTGGTTAGAATAATTAGAAATATTTGAACTTATTTAGTTAAGTCCTAATCTTGAAATTGTCCTTGTACAAGTGGACTAGTTATATCTTACCCCTGGTGTAAAAAAGGGATATTATTGTGGTTTGAGACAAATGGTGCAGAAAATGAGGGTGCAGTTGTAAAGCTTGTACTTATATTATCAACACAAAATGCTTGGCCCCCTTTTGTTCACGTTACATATATACAAATAGAAGAACTAATATCTGATATTTTGGGAGGAGCCCATGATTGCTTAGTATGATATCCATCGCATTCTGCATGCATTGTGTTTTTACGTGATTGTTGGACGACGATTTTTTATCATTTTGTTGGTCTTTTGGATTGTTTAATATCAAGTATATATGTAACAATTCAGTCTCACTAATAATATTATTCGCTTTGGATCTATACCCGTACGACTTTAAAATGCATCATTAGAAATTAATACTTATTTACTTAGATACTTAGCATATATCCCGTGTTTTGTTGATAGGAGATTCGCCTGGAGTGTCATGTCAAAGTATCTTGACTTAGAAATATTTGAGAAGCAAAACATTAAGTTCATATTGTTGAACCTGCCGACTGCATTATTACCATATTTTTATAGTAACATAAGTTTTAAATATGTAACGCGAAATATAACTATAGACACTTCTATTGATTGATTTTGGTGATAATGAAGCTTTCACAAAATGTTGCCAAAATTAAGTAGACGTGACAAGGCCAAGAATAGAAACTGTGCACGTATAGAAAGTAGTACATGAATGATTTGATTTGTTGGATATCCTTTTTTTCCTTACTCGTTTCTTTATAACTGGTTGATTAAATTTTTGCTTCCACTTAAACATCATCTATTTTTGGTATTTGTTTTAATATTAAAATTCTATTAAGTAGAATTTTGGGAAACAAATTTAAAGTCGCGCATCAACTTTACCTCGCTAAACATAAATAGTGGAAACAAATATTCTCCTCACATAAACGTATCAAATATAAATATAGTAAAAACAATATAGTTTTTATATTTTGTCTTCCGTTCAATTCTAGTTGTCTTTAAAGATGTTGAGATATTTGCTGAAGATATAATTAAGTAAATAATAGTGTTCTCTATGATAACTTAAACTTTTAAATGAGATGCACATTTCAATATGGTATCAGAGCAAGCAGAGGTCCTGGGTTCGAGTCTCATTGCCAACCAATATCAAAAAAAGAATTTTCACTTATTTGGCTCCTAAAAAAGAATCAAGCTCCAATCCCACGTGAAGGGGCATTTTGAGGACATAATTAAGTAAATAAAAGTGTGTTCTCCCTAAGTTGACTATGAATGTCATTAATCCAACTAGGGGTGTACATAGGTCGTGTTGGTTCGAATTTTATAATTACCAAACGAAACCAATTGTATCGGGTTATTAAACCTAAAGACCAAAGCAAACCAATAAAACTCGGGTTTTTCAATCTCGGGTTTTCTCAGGTTTTCGGATTTTTTCTGGTAAAGTCGCCGTAGAACAAAATGTTGGGTTTGTTATTTAATAAATAATAATAAAAGAGGTGTGAAAGGAAAATGGTGGGAAAAGAAATAGAGGGATGACCCGCGACACGGTCCGGTCTAGCCCATTTTTCTTTCACGGATTAATTTAAATTCGTTTTAAATTTCTCTCAAAAATTTCCAACAGCCGCGACTGTTCTGAAAGGTTGCAAACCTCTTCAGAGGGTCACACCTGTTCCAACATCCATGACTATTTTGAAAGGTTGCAAACTTCTTCAGAGGGTCACACCTGTTCCCACAGCCATGACTATTATGAAAGGTTGCAAACCTCTTCAGAAATATCACCAAGTTGGCTATAAATAGACCTTCAAATCCTAGAATATTTACTTACGAAATTTTCTGAATCTTCTTCTGCACAAAATATTCCAGTGTGTTTTACGACCATCGAGTGGTTCGCCGATCACCAGAGTTTTAGGTATCGATACACTGGTGAGTTAAATCGTTCTATCCTGGGAGGATATATTCCAAAACTCGGGTACTTGAGGGGAATAATTTTCTTAAGGACACACTGTGTATTCAGTAGGCTCGATTTGTTACTATAACGTTTTTCCAAAATTTATTTTAAAGAAGTTTACTATTTTCGAAATTTAATTTCTACTAACTTTCTGTTTCTGTTTTTAGAAAGATTATTATTTAATTTACTGCAATACAGATTGATAACAATCTTAAGAAAATTATAAGAATTATTTTCGGATGGCTGATGGAGGAAAAAGTAGGCAGAAACGGTGGCCATGCCTTTTTACGAGAAAGTGCAATCTTTTGGATTGACATAATAACATAACTACAACGACTTGACGTCGTGGTTGTTCGAATAAGTTTCATCGAATGAATTTGTTTTTGTCGTTCTACAATAATTCAATCACAGTATTTAGGAAATTAATCCTACATGGCAGTGATGGCGCTAAGTTTATATATATTCAATGGAATGGTTTGTCATGGTTGTTTAATATTTTTAGCAAATCATAGCCCCTACTCTCTTGTAATCGACGCCATATATACTGCTTGGTTCACATAATAAGATTTGTTCAAGATTGAATGCAGAATTATATCTAAGAGGGATTACTTGGTTATTAGAGATGACAGGTCGACAATATTTTTTGGTCGAAGAAGGCTTTGTTGGAAATTTTTCTGAAGCGAATGTGTGTGTCAGAAAAATAAAAATGAAGGAACTCCTTGATAGCAATTAAAGACTTCTCCAGTGAATTATAAAGTTGTCAACAAATGGGTTTTACTCTCTTTACTCTATTCATTTTAAGTAATTTTCTATCTATGTGATTTGTGAAATTCAATCTCTGCAAAGCTTAGGATAGAAGCTTATTATATCATGATCTCAAAATATATGTTACTTGCGTGTTGTGATGATTATGAATAACATGTGGCTAGAGAATAAATTCATTTTATTTTTACCAAACGATATCCGGGCAGTTGATATGCAACTTGGTAAAATGAATAAAAATATATGAAAGATTATTTTCAAAGTTGTAAGAGATGAATTAGGCTTACAGTAATACTAGAAGTATTATTGAGATCATATATGTAAAGATGTACATATATCTGTTTGATTAGAGAAAGAGATCAAACTGTTTAAAGTATTAAAATGGTTTAGTTGAAAAATCCGTTTGGAAAGAAAATTAAAATTCTCGTGATGGAGAATAAAATCTTCGTGATTTTTTACTCCTGCTTCAAAATCAAAATCTGCGTGATTTTGTACTCGTTTATTGAGATTAAAGTCTTTGTGACTTTCTACTCATTTGTCGGAAATTAAAGTCTAAGTGACTTTATATTAGTTTTTTAGATTAAAATCTTAGAGATATTCTACTCCAATTTATTATTCGGTTTGAAGATTAAAAACTTCACCGTTTATTAAATTTGATTGTGTCACATATTAATCGGTTTGAAGATTAAAAACTTTACCATTTATTAGATCTAGTTGTATCAGATGTTACTCGGTTTGAAGATTAAAAACTTTACCGTTTATTAATTCTGAATATGTCAGATTGGTTTGAAGATTAAAAACTTCACCATTTATTAATTCCGGCTCTGTCGTGACACAAACAATAGTTCTTTTGGTTAACTCAACAATATAATAGGGGCGCAAATATGGATCTCCTTTATATTTAGAATATGAAATTATTCACCAAACAATCGCCCCTGAGTCATCGCAATCTAAAGGAATTGCGGAAAGAGAATAGAACGTCAAAGGAGACGATAAATATCTAGTTGATAAGTTCTGGTTTACCCAAAACTTGTGCGGGAAAGTTATGCTTACAACTAACCGAATACTCATTCGCGTTCCCAGCAAAACGCAATCTATTTCATATGAAAAAATGGAAAGGAAGAAAACCCAACTTGAAATATTTCAAAGTATGGGGGTGTCTAGCAAAGGTACAGGTTCCTTTACCTAAAAGGTTAAAATTGGACCAAAAATAATAGATTGCGTTTTTATTGGATATGCTACAAATAGTAAAGCATGTCGATTTTTTGTTCATAAATATGATAATCCCGAGATTTATGTTAATACGGTAATGGAATCAGATAATGCTGAATTCTTTGAAAGCATATATCCGTATAAAACTTAAAGCGAGTTGTTAAGTAAAAACCTAAAATGACGTCGGGAAGAACCAAAGAAAAAATACTCCAAGTATATAATATCCAAGGCGTAGCAAACATCAAAGAATATCTACGTCCTTTGGACCAGATTTTGTGACATTCTTGCTTGAAAATGAGCCTCAAACTTTTAAAGCAGCTATGTCGTCTTCTGATTCAGCATTTTGGAAAGAGGCAGTCAATAGTGAGATTCAATCAATTTTGAATAACCATACATGGGAATTGGTTGACCTTCCTCTAGGAAATAAACCTTTAGGTTCGAAATGGATCTTTAAATGGAAAATTAAATCTGATGGCACTATTGACAAATAAAAGGCAAGACTTGTTGTCAAAGGTTATAGACAAAAGGAAGGCCTTGATTACTTTGACACTTACTCGCCAGTAACGAGGATAAAATCTATTAGGGTGTTAGTGGCACTAGCGGCCATGTATGGTCTTGAAATCCATCAAATGGATGTTAAAACAACTTTCTTAAATGGAGAATTGGAGGAAGAGATTTACATGGAACAACCTGAGGGTTTTGTGATTCCTGGTAAAGAAAAGAAAGTTTGCAAATTTGTTAAGTTGCTTTATGGACTTAAACAAGCACCCAAACAATGGCATGCAAAATTTGACCAAAAAATGTTGGCAAATCGATTTAAAATTAACGAGTGTGACAAATGTGTTTACATTAAAAACACTCCAGGTCATGAAGTCATTGTTTGTTTATATATTGATGACAAGTTGATAATGAGCAAAAGTATGACAGATATAAATACTACAAAACGCATTTTGTCTAACAAATTCGACATGAAAGACTTAGGAGTTGTTGATGTGATCTTAGGAATCAGAATTCGCAAGACTTCACAAGGTCTAGCATTATCACAGTCTCACTATATTGAAAAGGTACTTGACAAGTTCAAGTATTTGGATTTCAAAATTGTCAAGACTCCAATTGACGTAAGTTATGCATTTCAAAAGAATGAAGGTGAAAGTGACTCACAACTGAACTATGCAAGAGTATTGGGAAGTTTGATGTGTATCATGAATTGTACGCGACCAGATATAGCATGTGCTATTAGCAAACTGAGTCGGTTTACAAGTAATTCCAATCAAATACATTGGATGGCAATGAAACGAGTTTTGGGATATCTGAAACATACCCAAAATTATGCTTTACATTATAAGAAATATCCTTCCGTGATCGAGGGATATAGTGATGTAAATTGGATCACCGGATCATCTGAAGTTAAATCCACAAGTTGATATGTTTTTACAATTGGGGGTAGAGCAGTGTCTTGGAAATCATCCAAACAAACATGCATCGCCCGTTCTACAATGGAATCTGAATTCATAGCTTTAGATAAGGCCGGTGAGGAAGTTGAATGGCTCCGAAATTTCTTGGAAGATATTCCATTTTGGCCCAAACCTTTGGCACCTATATGTATACATTGTGATAGTCAAGCGGCAATAGGTAGGGCAGGGAGCGTTATGTATAACGGGAAATCTCGTCATATTCGACGGAGACACAATACTGTTTGACAACTACTCTCTAGTGGTGTTATCACAATTGACTATGTAAAGTCAAGAGATAACGTGTCAGATCCACTTACAAAAGGCCTATCTAGAGAGGCGGTTGAAAGATCATCAAATGGAATGGGGTTAAAGGCCTAGGACAAGTCATCATGGCGGTAACTCTACCTAGCAGACTGGATATCCCAAGAGCTAGGTTCAAAGAGATCAAACAAAGTTATGAATGACGATTCAACATTGTCAACTAACTCAACACATTCTCGCGATGAAGACAATGTTCAAAAACGAGGTAAAGCATTAAGGCTTTTTATGAGTCAATAAAGTTTAAAGCTTTTTAATGATTTGCTAAGTCTGGGAGGATATGACCAGATAGTGTGTCTTTAAGATTACACGTTTAGGAATCACCTATATGAGTGTGAAGTGTAAGCTGCTTCAAGGAGAATGAAAGTAAAGGTCCATTCTCTAAGCGCTCATGAAACCAGACGGCGTTCATGGCTAAAACGAACACAACCGTGAGAACCATAGATGGTTAAGGATTGATTGTGTGACTTATGTTGTCTAGGTATATAACAAAGTTCGACGGTTCAAAGATATCAAATCTACCGATTGACCGAGTATATCCGATATAAGTTCACTACAGAAAGTTCAAAGGGAAACCTACTTATACAGATGCAATCAATTCTTGCTTGTAAAACACACACATCCATGCAATCCTTTAAGTTTATAGCCATTCCCCATTCATGTGGGAGATTGTTGGGTTTGTTATTTAATAAATAATAACAAAAGAGTTGTGAATGGAAAATGGTGGGAAAAGAAATGGAGGGATAACCCGCGACCCGGTCCGATCTAGCCCGTTTTTCTTTTCCGGATTAATTTAAATTTGTTTTAAATTTCTCGCAAAAATTTCCAACAGTCATGACTGTTCTGAAAGGTTGCAAACCTCTTCAAATGGTCACACCTGTTCCAACAGCCATGACTGTTTTGAAAGGTTGCAAACCTCTTCAGAGGGTCACACCTGTTCCAACAGCCATGAATATTATGAAAGGTTGCAAACCTCTTCAGAAACATCACCAAGTTGGCTATAAATAGACCTTCAAATCCCAAAATATTTACTTATGAAATTATCTGAATCTTCTTCTCCTTCTTCTACACAAAATATTCCAGTGTGTTTTACGACCATCGAGTGGTTCACCGATCACCAGAGTTTTAGGTACCGATACACTGGTGAGTTAAATCGTTCTATCCTGGGAGGATATATTCCAAAACCTCGGGTACTTGAGGGGAATAATTTCCTTAAGGACACACTGTGTATTCAGTGGGCTTGATTTATTCCTGTAACGTTTTTCCAGAATTTATTTTGAAGAAGTTTACTGTTTTCGGAATTTAATTTTTACTAACTTTTTATTTCTGTTTTCAGAAAGATTATTATATAATTTACAACAATACAGATTGATAACACAAAACATATAACTTGTGCCCAAAATATTTCGTTAATCCTAGTAAGATACAACTATATAAAGTATTTTCCAAGAAAATAATACAAAATATGAGATGTGTCAAGGCATTATCCTAAAATATTCAACAATAAAGACAATAAAATTGTGTAATATAAATATTGCTAATTAAATAGTCATACTAAAAATAAACATAATCTAAAAGTACTAAGTCATGCTAAAATAAGTAGACTAATAAGGGAATATTAATTACATGACGAAACGCTAAAGAAAAATAAAAATAGATTATGCATTATTATCTAAATTATTGCAAAATAAAAAATAGATATTCGATACATTCCCGTTCATAGTATTGAATTGTATGTCTTTTGTTAGCATTGATATTGATTGATTTTAATTTGGTTTGAGTTTTTGTTAGCATTATTTAATTTACTAATATTAATGGCTATAAAACTTACTGGAACATTCAAAAGTTCTAAGTCCAACCTTGAAATAATACCTTAAAAGACAAAATTATGAATTTTTTAAGAAATATTTATAAATTACATCACAATAAGTATATTTATATATTAAATATATCTAAAAAATTTATACATGTAGTATCGGGTTGGTTTGGTTTCGATTTGAATTTCTTTAGTTAAAATCAAACCAAACCAATTATGGTAGGGTTTTTTTTTTCCAACACCAAACTAAATCAAACAAAACTATAGTCAGAATTTTTTTCTCGAATTATTGGGTTGGTGCGATTTGTGGGTTTCCGTTGTACACCCCTAAATCCAACAATGTTGAACAATATCTTCATTAATTACATTCTATTTTTGGGACTAATTACAATTTGATAATTTGGTAAAGGCATTGATTAGGAATACATCACTATTTTATATTTATTGTTGATGATGCCAATTGAATCTTGCAAATTGCAAAAGTAGGGAATCTAAAGATTCTATTTCTTAGCTTGGAGTTATAACTACTAACTACTAACTACTATTACTAGTATCTTCCTTTTTTCACGTCACTTTAACTTATATTTTTAGGTGCTCTTAATCCAATATTAATTTAATGTCCTTTTCTAAGGATACCAATGTAGAGACGTTACCTAATAAACTAATCAATGATAACAAAATTAGAAGCAAAGTATTATTTCTCCGTCTCAAAGTGTACGACACTTCAGTTTTTATTTTAATATTTGGGATGTGAATAATGTTGGTTCCTTGGTTATTATTTTGTATTTGTAAATAATAATTCTGGAAAATAAAACGTTAGCGTATAAACGTAAATAATGAGACAGTAATTAATTCGAGCTCACGGAATTCACAATATTTCCTCAAGGAATTTAATACTCTCCTAGTACCCAAGGTTATGGATTATTTCCTCCCAGGATAGAACGAATTACACACAGGTGTAGCTGTACTTCAAAGCCCAGTGTTTCAGCGAACACAAAGTTCAGCAGCAAATCACACTTACAGATGCTTTGTTTATAGTTAAAAACAATGCAGAATAAGGGAGGACAACTCAGAAGTCGAATGGAAATTCTGAGAGGAAGGAATGTAATGTATAGCCGACGTTGAGTTTTCTGTAAAGAGAATATCAATAGCTCTTAATCTTAGGTGTGTTTTTTCTCTTCAACTGCTGCTCATATTTATAGCAGTCAGTTGAGAGACCCGTCACTCTCCATGGTGGAGGATGCACTTGCTTGGTGGGAGGAGCACTTGGCCATGGTGGGAGGAGCACTAGGCAGCTGCTGTTGCAACGCGATACACAGATTGGAAAACATCTGTTACAAATACGGATTATATCACGTTAATATTCACTATTAACAAATAAATTTGGTCCAAAAAATCAATCAATCGATCGATCATTTGACCAAATCCAAATCTGAAGCCGAAGCCGTAGCCGTAGCCATAGCCGTAGCCATAGCCGAAGCCGAGCCGAGCGAGCGACGGCGACAGTGCGAGACTTGCCTTCTTCCTAACTCGTTAAGAGCTACATGAAGTGCATTTGTATATAAACCCACCAAAATTCTTATCCTCTACCAATGAGGGACAATGTCTCATTCAAAGAGAGGAAACTTAAAATTTTACTCAAAATTTCATTTTTCCTCCATTTCCCATTCACCCTCTTTTTAATATCTTTTCATATTAAAAAGAAAACTCAACAATCCCCCACATGAATGGGGAATGGCTATATCACGGAAGTATGCATGAAAAACTTGTGTGATTCGCAAGCAAGGATTAATTGCATCTGAATAAGTAGGTTTCCCTTTGAACTTTTCGTAGTGAACTTATGTCGAATATACTCGGTCAATCAGTAGATTTGATATTTTTTAACCGTCAAACTTTAGTTTATACCTAGACAACCTTAAGTCACACAATCAACCCTTAACCGTCTTTGGTTCTCATTGTTGTATTCGTTTCAGCCATGAACACCGCCTGGTTTCATAAGTGCATAGAGAATTGGACTTGCAAAATTCTCCTTGAAGCGGCTAACACTTCACACTTACATAGGTGATTCCTAAACGTGTCATCCTGTAGATACACTATTTGATATACCACGTATCAAATTTAGAAATCATTAAAAAGCCTTAATGTTTTATCCTTGGTACTGAACATTGTCTCATCACGAGAATGGACCAAAATTTTTGTTGACAATTTTGAACCGTCATTAATGACTTTATTTGATCTCCTTGAACCTAGATCTTGGGATCTCTAGTATTCTAGGTAGAGTTACCGACACAATAACTTATTCTCGACCATAGTCTCATTCCCCTCGATGATTTCTCAACTACCTCTCTAGTTAGGCCTTTTGTAAGTGGATCTGACACATTATCACTTGACTTTACATAGTCAATCGTGATAATTCCTCTAGAGATTAATTGCCTAACGGTTTTATGTCTTCGTCGTATATGACGAGATTTACCGTTATACATAACACTCTCAACCCTTCCTATTGCCGCTTGGCTATCGCAATGTATGCATGTTGGTGCCAACGGTTTGGGCCAAAATGGAATGCCTTCCAAGAAATTCTGGAGCCATTCAGCTTCTTCACCGGCTTTATCTAAGGCTATGAACTCGGCCTCCATTGTAGAGCGGGCAATACAAGTTTGTTTGGACGACTTTCAAGATACCGCTCCTCCACTAATAGTGAATACATATCCACTTGTGGACTTCAAATCAGTTGAACTGGTGATCCAATTTGCATCACAATATCCTTCAATCACCGCAGGATATTTACTGTAGTGCAAATCAAAGTTTTGGGGATGTTCTAAATATCCCAAAACTCGTTTCATGGCCATCCAATGAGATTGACCTGGATTGCTCGTGCATCAACTCAGTTTACTTATAGCACAAGCTATATCTGGTCGTGTACAATTCGTGATGTACATTAAGCATCCCAACACACCAGCATAGTCCAATTGTGATATGCTTTGGCCTTTATTCTTTGCTAATGCAAGATTCACGTCAATTGGAGTCTTTGCAACTTTAAAGCCCAAGTGCTTGAATTTTTCAAGTACTGTCTCAATATAATGAGATTGTGACAATGCCAGACCTTGAGAAGTCTTTTGGATCTTAATCCCCAGAATTATATCCGCAACTCCCAAGTCTTTCATATCAAACTTGCTAGTTAGTATACGCTTAGTAGCATTTATATTTGCAATGTCATTACTCATTATTAGCATATCATCCACATATAGACAAACAATGACTATGTGATTTGAAACATTTTTAATATACACACATTTATCACATTCATTTATCTTAAAACCATTTGACAACATTGTTTGGTCAAATTTCGCATGCCATTATTTGGGTGTTTGTTTTAGTCTGTAGCGGGACTTAACAAGTCTACATACCTTCTTTTCTTTACCTGGAACCACAAACCCTTCAGGTTGTTCCATGTAGATTTTTTCCTCCAATTCTCTATTTAAGAAGGCTGTCTTCACGTCCATTTGATGAATTTCATGACCATAAACTGGAGATATAGATACTAGCAGTCGTATGGACGTACTTCTCGTTACTGGAGAATATTTATCAAAGTAGTCAAGACCTTCTCGTCGTCTATACCCTTTGACAACAAGTCTTGCCTTAAATTTATCAGTAGTGCCATCATCTTTTATTTTTCTTTTAAAAATTCATTTACTACTCAAAGGTTTATTTCCAGGAGGAAGATCAACCAATTCCCATGTATGGTTGTTCAATATGGATTCTATTTTACTATTGACTGCCTCTTTCCAGAACAATGATTCCGAAGAAGACATAGTTTCTTTAAATGTTTGAGGCTCATTCTCCAATAAGAAAGTCACAAAATCTAATCCAAATGAAGTAGACGTTCTTTGACGTTGACTACGTCTTGGATCCTCCTGATTAAATGTACTTTCTTTTGTTTCTTCCTAAGGTCATTTAAATCCTTCACCAATCGACTCACATTCCTTTTTATACGGATAAATATTTTTAAAGAACTCAACATTATCTGATTCTATAACCGTATTATTATGAATGTAGGGATTTTCTGATTTATGAACCAGAAATCGATATGCTTTACTATTTGTCGCATATCCTATGAAAACATAATCAACGGTTTTCGGTCCTATTTTTACCTTTTGGGTTTAGGAACTTGCACTTTTGCCAAACACCCCCACACTTTCAAATAATTCAAGTTGGGCTTCCTTACTTTCCATTTTTTACGTGGAATTGATTGTGTTTTGCTATGGGGTACTCGATTTAGTATTCAGCTAGTCGTAAGAACGGCTTCCCCCCACAAGTTCGGTGGCAAACCAGAACTTATCAACAATGCGTTCATCATATCTTTTAATGAATGATTCTTTCTTTCCGCAATCCCATTGGATTTGGGAGTTTAAGGGGCTTTTTTTGATGAATAATTTTATACTCTAAACATATTTTTGTTATCTTCAACAATATTTTCTCCCATTATTGTTGAATTTCCACGGCCTCTCCTTTCAACAACTTTATTGTCCTCTTCGATTCTCAATCGAACAATGAAATCTTCAAGGAACATCTCCTTTCGTTTGTATTTTAAATAATTTTTGAAGTCCTTACACAATGGAGGCAACTTCTCAATTATTGCTGCTACTTGGAATGCTTCATTGATGACAAGACCTTCAATAACAATTCCTTTAGTAAAAATACTAAAATTTTTACTTTCAACATCAGTATTTATTTGAAATATACCTTCAGCAAGTAGATCATGAATAATCACTTACAATTCCTTGACTTGGGTAATAACAGACTTGCTATCTACCATTTTGTAGTCCAAAAATTTTGCGGTGACGAATTTCTTCATCCCGGCATCTTTAGTTTTGTATTTCTTTTGAAGCGCATTCCATAATTCTTTTGACGTCTCCATGCCACTGTATACATTATATAGATTATCATCCAGTCCGCTAAGAATATAATTCTTGCACAAAAAATCAGAATGCTTCCACGCCTCAGTCACGAGAAAGCTTTCATTCTCTGGAGTTTCATCGGGCATATCAGGAATATCTTCCTTGATGAACTTCTGTAGACATAACGTAGTCAAGTAGAAGAACATCTTCTACTGCCAGCGCTTGAAATAAATCCCGAAATTTTTTTTGGGTTTTTCTACCGGTGCCAACACCCGTGTTCGGCTTGTCGATGCGCTGATAGTCATCGTCGGAACATGTCTTGCTGATGCGTTGACAGTCAACATCGGAACATCTTGGTTTCCGCTTACATTAGCCATTTTTTCTGAAAAAATGACACAAAAAAATATTTAAAACTGGAGTTAAAAAATCACGTAGATTTTAATCTCCAACAAAACGCCACGAAGGCTTTACTCTCCAAAACGGGAGTACACAAAACCACAAAGGTTTTAGTTTCCAGAATAATAAGGATAACACAAATACAGAAATAAAAATTATTAAATTCCTTAAGCTTGTTGGTTCCTTGGTTATTATCCTATATTTGTAAATAATAATTCTAGAAAATAAAATGTTAGCGTATAAACGTAAATATAAATGAGACAGTAATTAATTCGAGCCCACTGAATTCACAGTGTTTCCGTAAGGAATTTAATTCCCTCCTAGTACCTAAGGTTATGGATTATTTCCTCCCAGGATAGAACGAATTACACACTGGTGTAGCGGTACTTCAAACCCCTGTATTTCAGCGAACACAAAGTTCGGCAGCAAATCACACTTACGGATGCTTTGTTTGTAGTTAAAAACAATGCAGAATAAGGGAGGACAACTCAGAAGTCGAATGGAAATTCTGAGAGGAAGGAATGCAATGTATAGCCGACATTGAGTTTTATGTGAACAGAATATCAATAGCTCTTAATTTTCGGTATTTTTTTTCTCTTCAACAGTTGCTCATATTTATTGCAGTCAGTTGAGAGACTCGTCACTCTCCATGGTGGAGGATGCACTTGCTTGGTGGGAGGAGCACTTGGCCATGGTGGGAGGAGAACTTGGCCATGGTGGGAGGGGCATTTGGCCATGGTAGGAGGAGCACTAGCCGGCTGCTATTGCAACGCGATACACGGATAGGAAAACATCCGTTACAAATACGGATTATATCATATTAATATTCACTATTAATAAATAAATTTGGTCAAAAAAATTAATCAATCGATCATTTGACCAAATCCGAAGCCGAATCCGAAGCCGTAGTCGTAGCCGAAGCCGAGCCGAGCGAGTGACGACGCAACGCGATACACGGATTGGAAAATATCTGTTACAAACACGAATTATATCACGTTAATATTTACTATTAACAAATAAATTTGGTCCAAAAATGCCGAAGCCGAAGCCGAGCTGAGCAACGACGGCGGCGGCGAGAGACTTGCCTTCTTCCTAACTCTTTAAGAGCTACATGAAGTGCATTTGTATATAAACCCTCCAAAATTCTTATCATCTACCAATGAGGGACAATGTCTCATTAAAAGAGAGGGAAACTTAAAATTTTACTCAAAATTTTATTTTCCTTCCATTTCCCATTCACCCTCTTTTTAACAAATAATATCTTCGTTTCTTATTTTAATATTATACAATTTAAAGAAAATAAATTTGACGTGATATATTTGTTAAACCAAATTTTATAATTGCTTTTATTTTTTCTACTATTAATAATATAGCCAGTCAAATGATGTTCAATCTCTTTACGTGAAAGATAGGTTGTGCCAAGTCATTCATACGGTTGGCGACAATTTGGAACTGGTAAACTTCTTTATATAATCAAACCAACTTTTCGAATTTGTTGGGAAAAAGAAACGAAGAAACAATTGGAATCAATTGGGATTGGGTCGGCTCAAATTGGGGCGGGGGATTTGCATCTATACCCGCTTTTTGGGTCACGTTTTAACTTTTGCGCACTTTATAAAAAAATTGCAAGCGTATATTTTTTCCCGCATAACTTCAGCATACAGGGTTGAAGTAGCAAAAGTAATCACGCAAAACTTCAGGATTCTAGTAGACGGGCCTGAAGTAGCAAGTGTGCTGAACCAAGTGTGCTGAAGTTTTTGTTTGTAATTGCTGAACTTAAGCATAGTAGCTGAAGTTTTGTTCTCTACTTGCTGAAGTTTTTCTTTGTAATTGCTGAATTTAAGCATAATAGCTGAAGTTTTGTTCTCTATTTGCTTAAGTTTTTGTTTGTAATTGCACTAAATAAGCTGAAGTATTTTTGTCTTGGATTCATTAGTTTTGTCATTAAGTGTCACGACCCGAATTTTTTACCCTCGGGAGTCGTGATGACGCCTCCTAGAAGGAGCTAAGCAAGCCAACTCTTATCTACCTTTTTCGTTATCAATATTCTGCTTTTAACAATTTAACAATAATAATATAAATACAGCGGGATAATTTAAATGAGTGGAAGACTTAAGTTAGTAAAACTAATGAAATACGAAAATTCAACATAAACTTCTAGCAAAGAACTAGTGTAACATTACTTACGAACTACTAAGAATACTAAACACAACCATTTGAAAGAAATATAAAATTGTTTGTCTCGAATGCATGAGATAACAGACTGAAAATAAAGACAGAGGAGACGCCGGGCCTGCGGACGCCTACAAGGCTACCTCAGTGTCTCGCTGGTCGAAATGCTAACACCCGCGCTACTGCTGTTGCTGCTGTCCGAAACATGTATCTGTGCAAAAGAGCACAGAGTGTAGTATCAGCACAACCGACCCCATGTGCTGGTAAGTGCCTAGCCTAACCCCGGCGAAGTAGTGACGAGGTTAGGACCAGACAACCAAGTAAACATGTGCAGTTCAACTATATATAAATATACATAGTTACATACAACAAGGAAGTATAGGAAACAGCCAGTCAATGTGGGAAGGGAACATGTTGTGGGGAGGTAACAGTATTAAATAGAGATACTAAATAATAAGGAGCCAACAAGGTCATAACATCAACAATTATCAAAAGAAATCAATATTTGCACGGCATCACCCTTCGTGCTTTTACTCTCTTCCTCACCAAACAACATAAAATAAAATTGTGCACGGCATCACCCTTCGTGCTTTTACTCTCTTTCATCATAATATAATCAATAGATATCAATACGGAATGGCACATCGTACAGCACGACATCACCCTTCGTGTTTTATACTTTTCCCTTACAATATCAAACAATGCACGGCATCACCCTTCGTGCTTTACCACTTTTCCTCACCCAAGAAACAATCACAGTTAAGGGGCAAGGAAATAAGCTGGATAATATAAATAGGGGTCCAATAAGGACTCAATAATATACAATAAAATTTCCATCAAGGAATATATCAACAATTCCACAAATATTTCGGAGAGGGAATAATTCAATGATTCTTTCTTTTTCTTTCATTCTTACTCAATAATTCATTTATAATTTGAGCTAACGCTCCTCAAATATTAAATATCACAATTTCCTTCACATACTCTTCACAATATATAGAAATCATTATTTAGACATGGAGGATATAGCATAATCCAAATATTCGTAATATAAAGACTCACGGTCATACTAGACACTAATGTATAGATACTCGTCACCATGCCTATACATCATAATCGACAATTAGTAAATACAAATTAAGACTCAACTCCTATTCCCTCAAGCTAAGGTGAGACCAAACACTTACCTCAGAGTTCTATGGTCAATTCAATCCTTAAGCACCGTTTTTCCTTTCGAATTTGGCTTCAATTCAATCGTATCTATACACAATTGATTTAATATCATCAATAATACTAAACAATCCAATTCAAATGCCTAAATATGTTTTTCTAAACATTCTGCCAAAAATTCTAAAAATCAACCTCCGGTCCCGCTTGGTCAAAACTCGAGGTTCGAACCAAATTCCGATCACCCATTCACTCATGAGCTTGAAAATATAATTTTCTTTCATGTTCGACCCCAAAACGAGGTCTAATTCACAAAATATTTAAAAACCCTAAGTCTACCCAATTCTCTACTTTTCTACCTATTTTCACAAGTTTAGGCCTAGGAATTCAATTGATATTGATGGAAAATGAAGAAAACGAGTTAAGCAACACTTACCCCAGAAGTTTTGGTGAAGAAGAGCTTCAATGGACGCCTATGGACCTTGGAGAAGAGGGAACAACAACTACAACTACCCAGTATATTCTCACAAATTGGACTATGGGGGTGTAATACGTACACATGCCTTACCCCTACCCGAAAGGGCAGAGAGGCTGTTTCTAATCGACCCTCGGCTCAGGAGAAAGGAAAGAGAAAGAGCAGGAGAAAGAAAAAGAAAAGCAAAAGAGCATTAGTTACTCCAACTGAAATCGCATAAATAGTTAACTACACATAAAACCATAAATTAAAAGGCATGCAATAACATCTACCAGTAATTACCATAGGGGGCACAATACAAAACGCAAGACATCTATGGAGGGACCTACCAGAACCCACCTAGCCCCGGGAAAGAAATACGAAAAGCTCTAGAAGCCCCTATCCTACAACACTAATACTAGACCTCCAGACTTTCCTATCAAGAGCCATGTCCTCGGAAATCTGCATTATTGCCATGTCCTGCCTAATCACTTCTCCCAAATACTTCTTAGGCCTCCCTCTGCCTCGCGTCATGCCAACCACTGCCAGCTGCTCACAACTCCTCACCGGGACATCAGGTCTTCTCCTCCGCACATGCCCGAACCACCTGAGCCTTACTTCCCACATCTTCTCATCCACTGGGGCCACCCCCACCTTCTCCCGAATAACTTCATTCATAATCTTATCTAACCTGGTGTGTACGCACATCCACCTGTGCATCCTCATCTCCGCAACCTTCACTCTATGAACATGAGAGTTCTTAACCGGCCAGTACTCCGCCATACAACATGGCAGGTCTAACCACATCTCTATAAAACTTTCCCTTGAGTTTCGGTGGTACTTTCTTATCACACAAGACTCCTGATGCAAGCCTCCATTTTGACCATTCCGCCCCTATACGGTGAGTGATATCCTCGTCGATCTCTCCGTCCCCCTTAATCACCGACCCAAGATATTTGAAATTGTCCCTCTTAGGGATGACCTGAGCTCCAAGCTTCACGCCCATGCCCACTTCGCTCAACTCGGCGCTAAACTTGCACTCCAGGTATTCAATCTTAGACCTGCTCAGTTTGAAACCCTTAGACTCGAGAGTCTATCTCCAGACCTCTAACCTCTCGTTAACATCAACCCTCGTCTCGTCTGTCACACCTCTTTTTTACGGCGCTTACACCCCGCGAAGGGTATAATAAAAAGAGTTTTTCCAATTAAAGGACAGTTGAAACGGGATTCTTTTATTTAAAAGATTCAGAGTCGCCACTTGGGAGATTTATGGTGTCTCAAGTCACCGGTTTGAATCCCGAATCAAGGAAA
>MU783748.1:337036-356311 GCA_026770625.1 Nicotiana glauca | reverse complement strand
CATTTAAACGACGTCGTTTGTTTTATTTGAGAACCGTTCCATCTGATCCGTTGGTTGGTTGAATCAACGGTCCAGATTTACTGAGTCTAGACGACGTCGTTTGGTTGTAGGATTGGGCTGGCGGACTGGGTCAGCATTTTGGGCCTGGTCTTGGTATTGATATAGAGATTCTGGCCCAAATTAAGTAAATATGTATTTTTTAGTTTTTCTCTTGTTTTGTATATTTTGTTATTATTATTATTTTTTTTTGATTTTGTATTTATCTCCAAAAAGTATTTATTATTTTCAGATGTATTTTATTTATTATTTTATTCTATTACTATATATTATTATATTTAAATTTTCTAGTATTTGTTCTACCATTTTTTGATATTTTTCTAATTAATTCCCTTTTGTGTATTGTTCATCCAATTTACCAACACTGGTATCTCACATGAGTTACATATTATTGTAACACCAAAAAAAAATTATTTATTTTAATTTTGGAATTCTTCACTTAGGGTAAAAATCACGTGCTCACATCGTCTATCAGGACTATGTCATTAGCAAATAGCATACAACAAGGCACATCCCCTTGAATATGGCGTGTCAGTGCATCCATCACCAAGGCAAATAAGAAAGGGCTAAGCGTTGATCCTTGATGAAGCCCCATATCCACCGGGAAGTGATCAGAGTCGCCACCCACCGTCCTAACCCTAGACTTCGCTCCATCGTACATGTCCTTGATCGCTCTGATGTAGGCTTCCAGCACGCTCTTCTCCTCCAGGCACCTCCATAACACCTCCCTTGGGATCTTGTCATATTCCTACCTTGGAGTAGAGGGAGTTCGTGAAAATTTTGAGAACTCCCGAAATGGTTCTGTTTTGGGACTTTTAAAGGACTGGGCAAAATTGCTCTATGCGATCGCGGGGCAAGTGACGCAATCGCATAGAGGAAGGGGTTACTTGGTCACTGCGATCGCGAAGGGTACTGTGCGATCGCATAGAAGGAGCAGACTGACCATTGCGATCGCGAATGAGACAATGCGATCGCATAGAGACAATTTCGGGCACCTAAGACCTACATTATGCGATCGCGGGAGGGAGTATGCGATCACATAGAACAAACTGGGCTCTTGAAATTTTACACTATGCGATCGCGGAACAAGCTATGCGATCGCATAGAACAAGGTACTGGGCAACAGCAGACAGCTGAATTCTGTAATTTTTCTAAGTCCAAAACCACCCCGACACCTATTCGAAACTCACCCGAGCCCTCGGGGCTCCAAACCAAACATGTACATTGACTCAAAAACATCCTACGAACTTAACCATGCGATCAAATCGCCAGAATAACATCAAAAACAATGAATTAAGCCTTAAAATCCATGATTTCCTTCAATTTTCATAAAACTTCAAATTTTCCATTTTAAGTCCGAAACACGTCAAACGACATCCGTTTTCAACCAAACTTTACAGAAAGCGCTTAAACCACATATAAGACCTGTACCGGGCGCCGGAACCAAAATACAGGCCCGATACAATCACTTTCTAATCAAATTTTATTTCTATTTTCCTTAAATATTTTCAAAAAACAATTTTACTCAAAAATTCATTTCTCGGGCTTGGGACCTCGGAATTCGATTCCGAGCCTACGCCCAAGCCCCATATTTTTCTACGGACCTTCAGGGACCGTCAAATCACGGGTCCGAGTCCGTTTATCTAAAATATTGACAGAAGTCAAATTTATTCATTCTAATATCAAAACTTAGCAAATTATCATAGAATTTTATAATTGAGCTTTTGGCTATGCACCCGGGCTATGCACGCAAATCGAGACGACTATAAATGAGGTTTTCAAGGCCTCAGAAGCACGGAATGGTAAGAAAACAAGTGATGACCCTTTGGGTCGTCACATTCTCCACCTCTAAAATAATCGTTCGTCCTCGAACGGACAGAAGAAGGAAGTACCTAAGTCGGGGAATAGTTAGGGATAACGACTCCGCATATCGGACTCAGACTCCCAGTTCGAAGCCTCGGGAGGCTGACCTCTCCACTAAACACGAACATAAGAAAAGCTCTTGGATCTCTGCTAACGAACCTGCCGGTCTAGAATAGCTACCGGCTCCTCCTCATAAGACAAGTCTTTGTCCAACTGGATAGTACTGAAATCTAACATGTGGGCTGGATCGCCGTGATACCTCCGAATCATGGATACATGAAAAACTGGATGCACGGCTAATAAGATAGGTGGTAATGCAAGTCTATAAGCCACCTCTCCCACTCGATCAAGAATCTCAAACGGACCAATGAACCTAGGGCTAAGCTTGCCCTTTTTCCCAAATCTCATCACGCCCTTCATAGGCGACACTCAGAGCAACACCCGCTCACCAACCATGAAAGCTACATATCGAACCTTACGATCTGCATAGCTCTTTTACCTGGACTGAGCTGAACAAAGCCTTTCCTGAATAATCTTGACCTTATCCAAGGTCTCCTGAACCAAATCTGTACCCAACAACCGAGCATCTCCCGGTTCAAATCATCCAACCGGAGATCGACACCTCCTACCATATAAAGCCTCATAAGGAGCCATCTGGAAACTCGACTGGTTGTTGTTGTTGTAGGCAAACTCTGCTAAAGCAAAAACTGATCCCACGAACCTACAAAGTCAATAACATAAGATCGGAGCATATCCTCCAAAATCTGAATAGTCCGCTCGGACTGACCGTCCGTCTGGGGATGAAATGTTGTGCTTAACTCAACTCGTGTGCCTAACTCTCGCTGAACTACTCTCCAAAAGCATGAGGTAAACTGCATACCTCGGTCCGAAATGATAGATACCGACACACCATGCAGGTGAATAATCTCCCGGATATAAATCTTCGCTAACATCTCGGATGAATAGGTGACTGCCACAGGAATGAAATGCGCTGACTTGGTCAACCTATCAACAATAAACCAAACTGCGTCGAGCTTCTTCCTAGTCAACGGAAGTCCAGTAACGACGTCCATAGTGATCCGCTCCCACTTCCACTCGGGAAGCTCAATTTTCTGAAATAAACCACCAGGCCTCTGATACTCATATTTAACCTGTTAACAGTTCAAACACCGTGCTACATATGCCACAATATCCTTTTTCATTCTACGCCACCAATAATGCTGCCGCAAATCTTGATACATCTTCGCGGCGCCTAGATGTGTAGAATACCAGGAACTTAGGTCCTCCTCTAGAATCTCTCTCGGAGCCTATCCATATTTGGTACACAAATTCGCCCTTGCAATCTCAAAACTCTATCAACATCTAATGTAACCCGCCTGGCACATCCTCGTTGCACCGTGTCTCTAAGGACATACAAATGAGGATCGTCAAACTGCCAATCACGGATACACTCCAATAATGAAGAACGAGCGATCGTGCAAGCTACCAATCGACTAGGCTCAGAAATATCCAGCCTCACAAATCGATTTCCCAAAGCTTGAACATCCAAGAAAAGCAGCCTCTAACTGACCGGAATAAAATCAAGACTGACCATACTGGCCGACTTCCTACTCAAGGCATCAGCCACCACATTGGCCCTTCTGGGGTGATATAAAATAATGATGTCATAATCCTTCAACAACTCCAACCACCTTCTCTGCCTCAAATTCAACTCCTTTTGCTTAAACAAGTACTGAAGACTCTTGTGATCAGTGAACACCTCACATGCCACGCCATATAAATAGTGTCTCCAAATCTTTAATGCGTGAACAATAGCTGCCACTTCCAAATCATGCACTGGATAGTTCTTCTCGTGAATCTTTAACTGCCTTGAAGCATAGGCAATGACCTTGTCATCCTTCATCAACACTGTACCAAGACTAATACGGGAAGCATCACAATAGACTGTATAAGGCCCTGAACCTATGGGTAGAATTAATATCGGTGCCATAGTCAGAGTTGTCGAGCCTCTAAAAGCTCGCCTCGCACTCATCCGACCAACTGAACTGGGCAACCTTCTGGGTCAACCTAGTCATCGGGGCTGCGATAGAAGAGAAACCCTCCACGAACCGACGATAGTAGCCCACCAATCCTAAAAAATTTCGACTCTTTATAGCTGATGTAGGTCTAGGCTAGTTCTTAACTGTCTCAATCTTCTTCGGATCAACCTGAATACCTTCTGCGGATATAATATGACCCAGAAATGCAACTGAACTCAATCAAAACTCACACTTTGAAAACTTAGCATATAACTGACTATCCTTCAGAGTCTGAAGAACCACTATGAGATGCTGTTTATGCTCCTATGTCATCAATGAAGACTATCACAAACAAGTCTAAATAAGGCTTGAACACTTGGTTCATCAGGTCCATAAAAGTTGCTGGGGCATTTGTCAACCCAAAAGGCATGACCAAGAACTCATAATATCTGTACCTAGTGCAGAAAGTTCTCTTAGGAACATCGGATGCCCTAATCTTCAACTGATGGTTGCCAAATCTCAAGTCTATCTTTGAAAACACCTTGGCACCCTGAAGCTGATCAAATAAATCATCAATCCTCGGTAGTGGATATTTATTCTTGATTGTAACCTTGTTCAATTGATGGTAATGAATGCACATTCTCATTGAATCATCTTTCTTCTTTACAAACAATATCGGCGCACCCCACGGTGACACACTGGGTCTAATGAAACCCTTCTCAAGTAAGTCTTGCAACTCATCCTTCAACTCCTTCAACTCTGGCGGGGCCATGCAATATGGCAAAATAGAAATGGGTTGGGTGCCCGGAGCTAAATCAATGCAGAAGCCAATATCCCTGTCGGGTGGCATACCCGGCAAGTCTGAAGGAAAAACCTCCTGGAACTCACAAACCACGGGCACAGTATCAATAGAGGGAACCTCAGCACTGGAATCCCAAACATAGGCCAAATAAGCCAAACACCCCTTCTCGACCATACATCGAGCCTTCACGTATGAAATAACAATGCGGGTACAGTGACCAGGAGTCCCTCTCCACTCTAAGTGGGGCATATCGGGTAAATCTAAGGTCACAGTATTGGCATGACAATCCAAGATAATATGATGGGGTGATAACCAATCCATCCCCAAAATAACATCGAAGTTGACCATGTCTAATATCAATAAATCAACACGGGTCTCAAGACCCCCAATCACCACAATACAGGCACGATAGACTCGATCGACCACAATAGAATCACCCACCTGTGTAGACACGTGAACAGAAATACTCAGTGGATCACTAGGCCGAACCAAGTACGGTGCAAAGTAAGAGGACACATACTAATACGTAGACCCTGGATCATATAACACTGAAGCCTTTCTATGACAAACCAGAATAGTACATGTAATGACTGCATCTGAAGATTCTGCCTCTAGCCTGGCTGGAAGAGCATAACATCGGGGTTGGACCCAACCATATCCCTAGGACGACTTGCTACTGGCTGGCCTCCATCTCCAGCGGTCTGAGCTTCACCTTTATGGTCTCTACCTCCACATCTAACACCTCTACCCCCACCTCTAGCTGGCTGGGCGGGCTGTGAAACACCTGGTGCCGGTACTATGGCACGAGAACCCTGATGCTGAGAACTACCCGGTGCTCGAGGGCAAAATCTGGAAATGTGACCTGGATCACCGCAAGTGTAACAAGATCTCGACTGCTGAGAAGACTGGGACTGACCCTGTTGGCCTGAATAACCACCTCGGAAACTCTGAAGTGGAGGTGCACTGATAGGAGCTGATGGCGCATTGTAAAGCTGTTGATCAGAATAGTATATCTGAGAACCACGACCACCTGAAGTATCGTGGGAAACCTGGAGAGCTGACTGAAATGGCCTGAGAAGATGGCCTTTGCCATACGAATCTCTACCTCCAGACGAGGCACCACTGAATCTGTCGGAGTGACGGGGTCTCTTGTCTGACCCGTGACCTCCTCCCTGTGATAGAACCAACTCAACTCAGTGGGCCACATTAGCCGCCTCCTGAAATGTGATCTCGCTCCCGACCTCATTGGCCATCTGAAGATGAATCCTCTGAATAAGGCCATCAATAAACCTCCCCACCCTCTCCCTCTCGGTGGGGAGTATGACAAGATCATGGTGAGCTAGAGCAATGAACCCGGTCTCATACTGAGTGACTGTCATGGAACCTTGATGAAGGCACTCAAACTATCTCCGAAATGCCTCTCGCTGAGTCCGGGGGGAGAAACTTCTCCAGAAACAACACTGTGAACTGATCCCAAGTCAATAAAGGCGAAACGGCTGGTCTAGCTAAACAATAATCCCTCCACCAAGTCTTGGCGGATCCAGACAGACGAAAGGCAGCAAAATCAACTCCATTGGTCTCAACGATCCCCATGTTCCGAAGAACCTCATGACAACTATCCAAATAATCCTGGGGATCCTCAGTAGATGCTCTGCTGAATGTAGAAGTGAAGAGCTTGGTGAATATATCCAGCCTCCACAAAGCATCGGCGGACATAGCCGCTCCATCACCGGGTTGAGCTGCTATACCCGGTTGAACTGCCATAGCTGGCTGAACCACTGGAACCTGAACCTGGGGAGCTAATGGCTCCGGAGTGCGTTAGCAGGAGTCTGAGTCCCTCCTCCCGCCTGGGAAGTAGCTGGTGCTGCCGGAAGAAAACTTGTTCGGGTGACACTTTCCATAAAGCCTACCAATCGGACCAGAGTGTCTCTATTTGCTGAAGTTTTTGTTTGTAATTGCACTAAATAAGCTGAAGTATTTTTGTCCTGGATTCATTAGTTTTGTCATTAAGCTTTTTCAAAAACTTCAGCGGAAGATGCTGAAGTTATTTAGTTCATTTATAAAAACTTCAGCACTAAATAAGTTGACAAACTTTCATTTCTTGTTTTCTAATGCTGCAGGAGTGTGCAATTTCGATTATATCTTGGTTATTCCAATATATTTGTGTTTGAAAAAGAGTGATAGCGTACCACGACTTTGTTTTGTGTTAATTTTCCACTACACTAACTTGAAGCATGCTCTTGAGTTTCTTATTGATATTGTTCAGAATATGGCGAAAACTTGATTTACGCCATACCATGCAGTGTTAAAGCTTAAGATTGAATCGATGTGGTCTATTCTACGGCTGGGCATATATCGGGTAAAACAAGCTGAGTTAAGAAGAAAATGAAGGAGGAGGAGGAGAAAGGGGGCTGAAGTTGTTTAAAAAGTGGGTACAAATTAAAACTTTAAAAAAAGGGTATATGTTAAATGGGGGCAACCAAAATAGGGCGCCCCGTGCAATTTTTACGTTATTTTAGGGCTCAATATTTTGTTGGATCCATTGATTTAAGGGCTTTTTCGCTTTTAGCCCTGTAACAGCCCAGCCCACTAGTGAATAGTGATATTATCCACTTTGGATCTAGGCCTCCACGATTTTAAAATACGTCATTAAGATCTAAAGCTTGTTAACTTATATACCCAATATTTCTCCCTTGTTTTGTCGAATTGGGATTCGTCTAGGGTGTTACATATACCCCCTCCCTCCTAGGGGACATGGGCAGACCTATATGGAGAGGTGCGAGGTCACCAAAACCCGTTAATCTCGGCAAAAATATAGTATATATAGTTTATATCTATATATATACAGTAAGAACCCCTTAAATATTTTACATGTGCACCCTAAACACAAAAGTTGGGCAGAAGAGTTGGTTTAAGAAAGCACTCCAAGTGCCTTCACTTTTTTGATGTCCCAAGTTCGAATCCGATCTCTACAACTTTTATAATTCTGTTGTACTTTTATTTTTTTTGAATTCAATGATTGTTTAATTACTTAGTAGTTAACTAGTTATATTTTTATAACCTTTTCTGGAATCAATTATAATTTGATACGTCTACATTATAATAAACTTAAAACTTAATTAACCTTTTTTTCAATTCCCCGGCTCATTCAAAAGTTCGAATATTCATTAGTCTCCCCCTTCACAAATAGAGTAGAAAACTATTCTACCTCCCTTCAATTTAATTAATTATTTTAGTTCCATTTAATTTAGCTAATTATTTTCCAATTCTCTGCATCTCTTTTAAATTCAATAGTCCTATTTGGTGACGACAGCGGTGACTGAATTTGAGTCTCTTCTTCTTTGATTTTATTTGAGTAAGTTGTCTTCTATTGAGAATATTACGCTAGAAAGATAATATAAATATTTGCGTTTTCGATTTATGTAAATTATACCCATATTAGCAGCTGACTCTTGCATCACTTTGAGGAGAAAGCGTTAAATTATATTTCAGGTATGTAATATACTATATTAGTTAAGGAGAAAAGATTTTTGTTGATTCAATATTAATTTAGTCACATTGCTTACATATGAATGGTCAATTGGAGTTGACGATTATCGAAAACAGTCTACCTAAAAACTGAAAATAGAAAAAAGATCCTTCTTTGATTGAGAAGGAAGGATCCTTCTGTGATTGAGAAGAAAGATCCTTAGGTGATTGAAGAAAATGTTATTTTGCTTGGAATCGTTATTTTTAGGACGTTCTTGTTCGTATGAATTTAGATAACGTATTCTTGCCGAAGCTTAATTCTTTTCAATCAAGTTCTAGTTTTAAGAGACAATTCCTCTTATTTTATAGATGAGTTTGATGTGAAATCACATAATCCCGACCATGATATGAGTGGACGATGTACTTATGTTATATTAGTACCAAATTAAGGATATTTGATAATATCGAAGTTTGTATTTTGATGATATTTATCATAATCATTAAGTTTTTATATAGACTTGAACATTGAACTTTATCGCTAGCTAGTGCTTGGTATACTAAAGATGGTGCCCCCCCCCCCTCCCCCCTTATGCTCAAATTTTGGGTCTGCCTCTGGTAGGGGACTCAGCGTCCTCGCTGAGGTTTGCCCCACCACCGTTCAAGGTTGCATGCGGAGTGGCTCTGATACCATATGTAACAGCTCATCCCACTAGTGATATTATCCACTTTGAGCCTAGCCCCCACAGCTTTAAAATGCGTTATAAGGGTCTAAGGCTTGTTAACTTATATATCCAACATCTCTCCTGTGTTTTGTCGATGTGGGATTCGCCTAAGGTGTCACAAGCTCGCTTCATATACTGTTTACATTTGGTATGCGAAAAAGTATATAAAATTTATATTTTTTTGTATATAATATACAGAAAGTATATATGTATACACAAAATATATATATTCTTCGACTATTATTTTGAGGGCGGCTATATAATGTCATTTTTCCTTGATTTAATTGGTAGAAATGACACCATGTAGTCACTATAAGGGACTGCTATTTAGGAATTAGCCAATATATCTTGAATTTCAGTTTTTCAGTTCAATTTATCGGGACATAAATATCCTCAATTGTCCTGTAGTTAAAATTTTAGATTAAATTTTTATGATAAAATAAGTAGTGATTAATCTGCAAAATAGCAACCCTAAGAATGGTTGTCAGTGCACTTTCCCATTTAATTGCTAGCCTATTAAAATAATTTTCACCTGCATGGCCGTAATAGTTTGTCGTCGTTGTTGGTATATACTCAATGAATAATAAGTACATAATAAAGTTTACAATCAATTAAAATGTATACACGCTGATTACACACAAATTATATAGTGACTTTGCTTGAAAGTTTCCTCTAGGCTCTAGTAATAAGCTTACTCGAGAAACTAGAACAAACATACGCGCATTGAGGTTAACGTGGCTTGATCCACTTGATAATTATTAAGGTTTCATTTTTAGTCATATAAGCAAGAACGTGTGATTTCTTCCATATTCGACGTATAAGAATATTAATGAGGGGTTTAATATTGAAAAAGATCATTTATAATCATTAGAATCTTGAATAATATAAAGAAGGTTCCTACGAGCTATAAACAAGTTGGATACTCTTGATAGAAAGATATTTTATTTGCAGTGGAGAAAGATATTTCATAACAACATGTACTTATTAAGTTAAACTGTTAATCATCAACTTGCAATTTCACATCAAACTACGGATTGGTTGGATTAGTTTGGGGATCATGAGTTGCAGAGACAGATCCCTGAATTTAATTATATGGGTTCAGTATTTGTATTTATACTTGTCGTGTTCTTTATATGATCATCCGAAACCAGGGAACCAATCCCTTAACTCGTACTAATGAGAATTTGACTCCACGAGAAATTTAACAAAAGGATGTTGAATTAGCCTATTTCTTACGTGTACCAATTGAAGTATTTTGAGAAATTGAGATAGTAGTATCAGGAAACAATATTCTCAACTTCTTCATGCGAAGTGAATTCTTAGCTTTTTTTCTGGATTTTTTCTAGATTAAAAGACTAACCACAAAATCACAAAGAAAATAAGGTTCTTAGTATTGAACCTATTATATACGTATATTTTTAAGTTATGGGTTCAGACACACTATATACTATACTTTTAATGTATTCTTAAATTCTATATGTCGAAAGTACTGGGTTCACATGAATTGTAACACTACATGCGCCTCCACTAAGACGGAGCATTAATACATATATTTTAGTAGTTTGAAAGGAATGGTTCTGCTGTACTTAATATTAATACATATATTTTAGTTTTTTGTAAGAAAACTTTCTATATAGAAGAACTAGAATCTTATTGTTCGTTACTCTCAACCATGATAGCTAGGTATAATATCACATTCTGCACTCTAATTTTACGTGATTAATGGATGATTTTGTTAATTTTGGATTATGAGTTTGTTAATTAACCTGAATACAAGAGTTATAAGAAGCAAATGAAAAAAGGGAAAAAATATGTTACTACTCATGTGCTTTTGGTGGCTAATGAAGCTAAATGTGGCTAATGTTTACGAAACCTTGCCAAAAATAACTAAAGTCCGACATGGGTAGTTTGACTTGTGGAATACCTTTATTTCTTACTCATTTCATTTTTATCATAAATTATATAAATTAGTCATGATCATTTCATATTTATCACAATCTAATGAGCAGCATTACTTGTTAAACTACTATGAAAATAGTCGAGGCGTACCCAAACAAATTCAAACATCGTACACATCTTTTTTTAAAGTATTAATTTGATATCGTATGCAGGTTCCTAAACGTACATACTCTATAACTAGTTGGTATTATAAAAAAAAAAAAAAAGACTAATTGCATTGATTGGGGATACAACGTCATTTTATCTTTCTTGATCCAATTGATTCTTGCAAATTGTAAAGTGGGGGTATGTTGAAGAATCTATTACTTGGAGTACACTAAGGGGTCGTTTGGTTGGAATATGATTTATACCGGTATAAGTTATGCCGGTATAAGTTATATTGGGATAAGTTATACTGGGATAAGTTATACTGAGATTTTTGTTTATTCATTGTTTGGTATGTTGTATTAAGAAGGACAATTGTATAATTTCTAAGAAGAAGGTATAAGTTATACCGGTGTTAATTACCCCACCTTTTATAAGGTATAAGTTATCTCAGTGTTAAAATTAACACCGGGATAACTTATACCTAATTTACTAACTAAACAGTTTATTAAGGTGGTATTAAATTTTTACACCACCTTTATACCTTCTTATACCTCATACCAAACGACCTAATGTGTTTTCAAAAGTACTCTTGAAACTATGTATAAGTTATACCGGTGTTAATTACCCCACCTTTTATAAGGTATAAGTTATCCCAGTGTTAAAATTAACACCGGGATAACTTATACATAGTTTCAAACGGTTTATTAAGGTGGTATTAAATTTTTACACCACCCTTATATCTTCTGATACCTCATACCAAACGACCCCTAACTATTAGTACTAGTATCTTCATTTTGGCCATCATTTTTTTATTTTAATAAACTTAATCAATTATATATATTGGATGTCCTTATCGAAGCTTACCTATAGAGAAACTCTACACAACCACCTAATTATTTAATCATCACAAGTAGAAGCAAGGTATTGTTCATTTTTAAAGTTCATATCACCTTTTTGATGATTTTTTCATTTAACTATTTCCATCTTTGTATAGATAACAAAGGTTTTAAGAAAATCCCAATTAGAAAGCAATCTTAACTGCTAATTAAGGTTCAACCTCGTGTATTGACTATTGAGTTTGAAAGAAGAATAAACCCCAAATACCAGCATATCTAATCTCTTAAATTAAAAAGGTATCTTTATACAAATAGCCGGCAATATTCATTGTTTACCTTTTCTAGCCGTATATATAGATTATACTTTGATTATTCACATATAATACATAAATTGTGCATATATTATACCTCAACCGGCTATTTTTAATTTAAGTGGTTGGTGGACGACTGTTCGGGTTAATTCAAAAAAGTCAGTAGATATACAATATATGTATAATTCATGTATAATCTATATATACCGGCTAGAAAAAGTAAAATGCTTAATCTGGCCGGCTATTTGGATGACAGTCCCTTCGAATTATTCGTATCCCAAACATTGGCTGAAGAATTAAACCAAAAATGTAAAATTGTATGAGGTAGCTACTTTTTGGATCGATTTTCTTTTTATAAAAAAAAAAAAAACAGGTAGTGTTAGAAAATCCGGCGAAAAGTAACCACTTTAAATGCAAAAACACCATGAGTTTGGCTATTTCTCAACTATGGCTATTTTTGAACATCGCCCTCCAAAAATTGGATCGGTGGTTTTAGTCTCCAGACAAAACTAGAAACTGGGATTGGGTTGAGCCTCATGGATCCAAGTAGGGAAAGAATGCACTGGGTCGTGTTGGATAGATATTAGGCTTTAACTATCCAAATCCCATTATTTGACGCTGAGAAATGATAAATCTGTAACTAGGATTAGGCCCAATTATAAAATGGAAGAATTAGTAACTGCTCACTCTATATATATATATATATATATATATATCAATGTTTATGAATGACGTACGCCGAAGTGTCAAATGATTTCGTAAAAATTGCACGGGGCGCCCTATTTGTTCGCCCACATTTTACCTATACTATTTTTTTTAAAACTCTTAACTTGTACCCACGTTTTAGATAACTTTAGCCCTCTTTCTCCTCCTCCTCCTCCTTTGTTTTCTTTTTCGCTGCTATGGAACTTCAGTTCATGGGTTGATTGATTTCATTTTTCTTTTGGACCTTGGTTTTCTGTTCTCGAGGATTGTGTCCGTTAAAAATTGAGTTTGGGTTTGAAGTACTGTGTTTTTATTTTCACCTTTTATGGCATTTAACTATGTTTGTGCTTTGACGGGTTGGCTGTTATAATTTATAAACATAAATTCTGTGAAAATAATTACTAGGTAAACTTGTTATTATGCAAATGCAATTTGTGTGCGTGCGCGGATGTGGTGTTTTTGTTGCTATTGAGCAAGGTATGTGGGGAGATAGGAAACAAAAACTTGAGCTCTAGAACTAAAATTCATCAGTTACAAGACAAAAATTTCAGCTCTAGAGCTGAAAGTCGTCAGTTACAAAACAAAAACTTCGTCAGTTACAAAAACAAAAACTTCAGCTCTAGAGCTGAAGTTCGCTAGTTACAAAACAAAAACTTCAGCTCTAGAGCTGAAGTTGGCCAGTTACAAAAATAAAACTTCAGCTCTAGAACTGAAGTTTGCTAGTTACAAAACAAAAACTTCAGCTCTGAAGCTGAAGTTCGCCAGTTACAATAACAAAAACTTCAGCAATTACATATAAAACTTCAGGAAATAGAGAACAAAACTTCAGCTACTATGCTTAAGTTCAGCAATTACAAATAAAAACTTCAGCACACTTGCTACTTTAGGTCCGTCTACTAGAATGCTAAAGTTTTACGTGATTGCCTTTGCTACTTCAGCCCTGTATGCTGAAGTTATGCGAAAAAATAGGTACGCTTGTAATTTTTTTGCAAAGCGGGCACAAGTTAAAACGTGACACAAAAAGCAGGTATAGATACAAATTTCCTAGTGATTTCTAAATGGTCAAGACAATCCGAATGCCTCGTATATAATTATAATATAATTTATATACTTGATTAAGAAAAGTACACAGTATATTCGGCCCACTATGTGTGCAAAGATTTAACAAGGCAAATGAAGCTATAGTATAAAATAATTTATACTTAATTATAAATTAGGGCATAGATTAGTTTTTTCATTATTAGAGAAAATGTTTTATATCATAATAAATGAAGCTGAAAATGTGTTATGTGTTAACTCTTATGGATACGGAAATCTTAATTTGTTCCGTGAACATTTCTCTATAAGTGGACGGATGTAGTTTTTGAGTTACGGATTCAACTGAATTTAGTATTTTTATAATGATTGAAAAATTATAATTTTTTCTATCAAGTACCTATTACATTTTGAATTCATAATATTTCAAATATATTGTGAGTTTAGTCAATCAAATTTAAATTCTGAATGCACTTCCGAACTATATAAAGTCGTCAATATCAGAACATTCTTTTTCTCAAGGACCACATTTATGGTCACTTGCAGATTCTTTAATGGAGTCTTGTCAATTTTGACATTCATCATTTTGAGGCTACTGAATCATTCTGAGCTCTCGTGGTCCAATTGAAATGAGAGTAAACATATATAACACATTATCCAAATTAAGGTGTAATTGACCCAAATTCATTTAAGGTGTCAAATATATGGGTTGACTAAATCTAGACGGTCAAAATAAGTTGATTCTACATAAATTATCACGATCTAACATGTTTGAAACTTGAAAAGTTACTTAATATGTTTTGAGCGATCTGACTCGCTGAAAATTTGACTTATCGATAATTTTTTACTTTATGAGCGATTCACACATAATTTAATTATTTTAATAGAATAAAAATATTAATTATATTATTGTTGTAATTAGCGGTGTTCATAAAAATCTAAAAAAACCTAACTTAACCAAAAATCGAACCAAACCGACCAAAAATAAAGAGATGCTTTTTACGTTTGGTTTGGTTTTGGTTTTGAATTTTAAAAACCGATAATATTTTGTTTGATTTTGGTTTTAATAAAAAAATAACTGAAAAAACCCAAACCAAATCAACTATATAAATAGCTATTAAAATTTATTATTACACACACACACACACACACAAACATATATATATATATATATATATATATAAAGTTTTCGTACATATAAGTTGTTGTAATTTTAGTCTAGTTTTTTGCTATTATAATAATCTAATTGTTTGTCTTTACATTCTATATATATATATATATATATATATATATAAAGTTTTCGTACATATAAGTTATTGTAATTTTAGTCTAGTTTTTTACTATTATAATAATCTAATTGTTTGTCTTTACATTCTAGTTTGATTGGCAGTTTCTTTTGCTAAATAAAAGAATTTATTTCATGTTAAATATAATCGATTTTTAATTGAGTACTTAAATTATTCATCAGTATTTGATTCAATTATCATCAATATATCTTGGTAAATGATAGACTTCTCAAAGAGCAATTGGTCTGATGGTATTACGTGAAAATGTATTCGTCAGATTATGCATTTGGTAGTATATGTCTCATATTTAAGAGAAAAAAAAACGGAGAAAACCGACAAAAACTAACAAACCTGAATCTATAAAAACCGACTTAATTAGTTTGGTTTGGTTCCAATATTTGAAGAACCAACATACTTAGAGCCTGTTTGGACATAAAATTATTTCCCTTTTTTTTCAAACAAAAAAATTCACTTTTGAATGAAATAAACGTTCGTTCATAAATTTTTTAGTTTTCACTTGAAGATGCATTTGGATTTTTTTGAAAATTTAAAAAACTCGAAAAAGTTATTTTTCAAAATTTTCACTCAAATCACTTACAAAACATAAAAAATAACCCAAAATTATATTCATATCCAAACAAAACTCTAAATTTCAAATACCATTTTCACTTGAAAAAAAATTTCACCCCATTTTGAAATTTTACAATTCTTATGTGTTGAAATGGCATGGGGTAGCCACTATTTAAGGTGATATTTATTTTTTATCCAGCAATTCTAATGTTGAGCAAAAATAGCCACTACCCTATTAAAATTAATATGAAAAGATATTTTTACCCTTTCTTCCCTTTGCTTTTCTTCCAAAACCCTCGCTTCTCTCTCTGCGTGCCTTCTCCATAATCCAAAATGAATGTTTCCCCAAACCCTCTCCACTGCCCAGGTCCACCCCCTATAAATAGAAGAATCAAATCAAAATTGTATCTACCATATTAAATTAATTGTGTAAAAATAATAGAAAAGTAGGGCAATCCGCATTCATGCTCATAAAATGACATTGAAAGAACTTTTTAGATGGTAAGATACTTTGAATAAGAAGAGTATTACCACATAGGCGGTGAAAAGCACAAAAGATGGTGCAAGAAGCATGATTACATCAGTAGCTCATACAATCCATAAAGTCAAAGACGAGCTAATTCATTATTCATCCACCCAACTATCTCACACCAGAAGTATAAAAATGCCCTCAAAAAAATATACAGTTACTTAAATATGTGCATTTTAAACTCTTAATGCTTCTCCCTCTTATGCATAACTACCCCAGTTTTGGCACAAACTTGAATAATTCCCAGCACCTTCTTAACTTTGATTTTCAAGTTCAAAAGTTAAGGACAAACAGTCATTAACTTACAGTTATACGTTCAAAAGTTAAGGACATGCAGTCCTTAACTTAAAGTTACAAATTCAAAAGTTAAGGACAATAGGTCCTTAACTTTGATTTCCAAGTTCAAAAGTTAAGGACAGACAGTCCTTAACTTACAGTTACACATTCAAAAGATCAGGACAAACAGTCCTTAACTTACAGTTATAAGTTCAAAAGTTAAGGACAATAAGTCCTTAACTTTGACTTACAAGTTCAAAAGTTAAGGACCGACAGTCCTTAACTTACAGTTACACGTTCAAAAGTTAAGGACAAGCAAGTTCAAAAGTTAAGGACAATAGGTCCTTAACTTTGACTTACACGTTCAAAAGTTAAGGACAAGCAAGTTCAAAAGTTAAGGACAATAGGTCCTTAACTTTGACTTATTACAAGTTCAAAAGTTAAGGACGATTGGTCTTGAAGTTTGAGTTCCAAGTTCAAAAGTTAAGGACATGTAATCCTGAAGTCCTGAACTTAGAGTTACAGGTTAAAAAGTTAATGACATGTGGTCTTGAAGTCCTGAACTTAGAGTTTCAAGTTCAAAAGTTAAGGGCATGTAGTCCTGAAGTTAAGGACATGAGCAGAAGGGTATTTTCGTCCGGGCAGTTAAAATTTATTAAACCAGTGGCTAAAGACTAAAGACATTTAAAACACTGGCTTTAAAATAAAGACATGAGCTATTGGTAGCTATTTGTGCACGCCCATCATGTCCTGACGCCCACTTAATTTAAGTTTTTTTAGAGAAAAAAAATCGATCCAAATCAAACCATACCCTAGTTATAATAGCTAAAAGTTCAAGAGATCATAAGCACATCCTACGGTCATAAAATTCTAAACATAGAACGTCACTTCAATTTTTTGATTTTGCCATTAAACATTGGTCGAATGTTTTGGGTAAGCAGCACGCAGCTTCTCACACACTGTCCAACAATAAGGCAGAATTCCTTCTCGAAAGTTGAAACTCTTTCTTTATTTCCATTTATAGAAAAGAAAAATAAACATAAAGTAGAAGTATTCATTGGGTGTCAAAGTACTCCGCGATGTATGCAAAAGTAAGGTATAGGAACTTGAAGTCACGTGCGTCATCATTGTGCCTCTAAGCCGAGGGCCAGCGTCCCAAGTGACATAACCATTCATCTGTTTTTCCATTTTTCATTTTTTTACCCGTATTTATATTAGGGTTCGACTAACACACAAGATTCTCGGATTACCACAACATATTTGAGCCTACATTCGCACACTACCGTAACTCTTTATGAGGTATTAGCTCTAAATAAACTACCCACCTCGCAATATTCTTCCTTCGTTGAATGATCGATGTGGCGGTTAGACATTCTTAGATGAAAGATTGGTCTTTTAAGATTGTTGGAAAATTCTATTTTCGGGGATGAACTTCAAATGTAAATCGTTATCTATAGATCAAACACTAGACTTTTGGTTAAAATAAAGAATATTTACCACGTGCCAGGGTAAATTTAGGAGAGCGAAAGGAGGTTCAAGGGCACGTTCTGCAGTAGTAGCCAGTTCAAGAAAGTGAAACTAATATAGAAAATTTTCGTTTTTTTTTTTTTTTTACTTTTAAGTAAGTAAGACCCGATGCACTTCACTTTCGACATTAAAATAATTAACGAAGGTGGTGCTTTGAATATTTTTGCTGAAGTCGAAAAGATAAACATATACCCGATATACCAGCAATCCTTCTATGCAAATACCTTTTTTTTTTTACTCTCAACCGTCGCATGGCCAAGAGGAGAAAATGCTCAAGGTTCTATATATTCTTTTTTTTCTTCGATTCATTCATATCCCTTTGCCGAAAATTACATTATATATTTAAGGCGAAATTTATTTTTACCTCTATATATTATGTTTTGAATTCCCTTGTTATAGTCCAAAAATAAGGGTGTACAAAGAAAACCGACAAACCGCACCAACCCAATAATCCGAGTCAAACTGAGAAAAAAAAATCCGACTATGGTTTGATTTGATTGGGTTTGGTGTTGGAAAAAAAAAATCCGACCATAATTGGCTTGCTTGGTTTTAACTAAAGAAAGTCAAACCGAAACCAAACCAACCCAGCATTACCTATATAGAAATTTTAGATATATTTAGTATATTAATATAATTATTGTGATGTATTTTATAAATATTTCTTAAAAAAATTCATAATTTTATCTTTTAAGGTATTATTTCAAGGTTGGGCTTAGAACTTTTGAATGTTCCAATAATTGTTATAGCCATTAATAATAGTAAATTAAATAATGCTAACAAAAGACAAACCAAAATCAAATCAATACTAATGCTAACAAAAGATATTCAATTCAATACCACAAACGAGAATGTGTTGAATATCTATTTTTTCGTTTTGAAATAATTTAGATAAAAATGCATAACCTATTTTTATTTTTTCTTTAGCGTTTAATCATGTAATTAATACTCCCTTATTAGTCTACTTATTTTGGCATGACTTATAACTTTTAAATTATGTTTATTTTTATTATGGCTTTTTAACTAGCAATATTTATATTACATAATTTTATTGTCTTTATTGTTGAATATTTTAGGATAATGCCATGACACATCTCATTTTTTGTATTATTTTCTTGAAAAATTCTTTATATAATTTTATCGTACTAGGATTAAAGAAATATTTTGAGCACGAGTTATACGTTTTGTTTTACAAAGATTTATTGGGAACCCCCCCCCCCCCCCCCC
>MU783748.1:317942-336448 GCA_026770625.1 Nicotiana glauca | reverse complement strand
GGGCCCCCCCCCCCCCCCCCAGAAAAAATCCGAAAATCCGAGAAAAAAAAAATTGAGATTGAAAAATCCGAGTTTTATTGGTTCAGTTTGGTCTTTAGATTTAATAACCCGACACAATTGGTTTTGTTTGGTAATTGTAAAATCTGAACCAACTCAACCTATGCGCATACCCCTGTCCAAAAGAATAACTTAGTGATCAAAGGGTTCAAAATATTTATAATAAAATTGATTCAATTTCCACACGCTACAATCTTTTTTAACTTTTAAACTTTTTAACCTCTTTGACGAAAATTTTGCCCTCGCCACGTCACCCACCACAACTTTTGATGAATATAGGTCTTTATTCATGGAGCAAATTAAGAAAGGATTGAAGAAGTGAAGATAGTTAATTGGGGGAAAGCAACCAAAATTGAAGAGGAGAGTCAACAAACAACAGCCAACATGGCAACTAGAAGGGAACGCAAGTTGTCCCTTGTGACGATTCTCACATGTATTATGTTTCCCAATCCTCTTTTGGTCCTACAATTGCCGGGTGCTCAATCTATTTATTAGATATCTAAATTTCAGTACATCTATATTTGTATAATTAATCCTTTATTAAAAAATTAATAAATATAAGATTTTAATTGCATAATAATTGGCAACCGTAAAGTTATCTAATAGGTTACAGGTTCGAACCGTAAAAACAATCACTAATGATTATATTAAGGTAAACTATATACATCACACTTTTTTGGGGTGCATACCCTTCGTGAACACGGAATACCTTATGCACCAGGTTGCCCTTTTATAATAATTGAATTCTCCTATTATATCTACGTAATATAAGGATTTTTTTTTTTAAAATTGCATGATATTTGTTTGTTCGACAAAACACTCCTAAAAGCTTTGTGGTTAGAGGCGGAGTAAGAATTCAAGTTTATGGATTCAGTATTCTAATTATTTTTAGTTTTGTGTTATAAATTAATATTTGTACATAATTAATAAAAAATTTAAAAATAAATATAAATTTTGGATCAAAGCTATAAATTTAAAACGGGCGAATGCGCCCGTCTGTGGACTGTGGTAATGGTAACTGGCGATGATGGTAATTGAAATAATAATTGTGAGGTGTTTGTCTTTTTTTTGTGCAAAATAATTAGCTTAGTTTGTGGCTTGCCTCCTTTCTACTCGGTAGGTAACTCGGAGTTGAAGTGATTAACGGATAAATAGGAAAATCACCTTCGATCCCTAGGAATTGGGATGGAAATTTATTTTTAAAAAACAAAATAACCCCTAATTTTCAGTCAACTCAATAGAAAAACGGCCCTAATAATAATAAATATAATTATTATTTTTTAAACTTTTATATTCAGTCTGTTTATTCAAATAAAACAAAACAAAATAAAAATAGTGCAGAAATATGTCGACAATCCAAACTCCAAAAATACTAGCAACGGACAAATAAGTAAGGCATGGCGGATCTAACGGTGACAAATAACTCACTATTAATCACGACACGTTCATATATTGAAGCACCGTATAAATCACACGTCGACCACGTGCCTTGTCTTTCGTTTGGTGGCCATACGCCCATAGAAATGTATGCAGCCTCAACCAAAGTCCTAATAACTACTTTTTCTTTTATAGGGTTCGAGATTTTATTTTATTTCAATAAAATAAGTACTTTATTTGTATATGGTAGAAAGAGTACTTTCTTTTTAAACCAAAAATAAAGAGTATTTTTTTTTTTAGTTATGGAGCATAAATTTTAACGTTATTTTTATGTAAAAAAAGTAAAGCAGCATATTATTTCCTTTGGGTTTATGTGAATTTTTAGAAGAATAATTAAGTTTCTCGAAGAAAATAAAGTTTTGAAAACGCTGGATATTGGGGGGAGGGAAGGGCGAGCAAGGAAACATGGGGACTTAGGGGAAGACGGGTGAAGAGAGTAGCATAAAAAAATATTTTCTGTTCTCTAACCAAACAATAAAAAATATTTTCCGAAAAAGAATTTACACTCACCAACCAAACAAGGTAAAATAACTGATAAAACCACTTATTTTTTATAAAAATATTTTCCATGAAAAATATTTTTCTTCATATCAAACACCATAAAGTTGTCTTTATCAGAGAACGTTTTATTAAGATTTTTTTGTTTAAATTTTTATTTAATCGGACTTCACTGCTAAAGTAATTACTGATAACATATAAAATTATTCTAAGAACATAGAAATTCTCCGCAATGTTGTATACTCTGTCTGTGCAACCCAATTTTTGTTTCTTTTCCAAGTAACATTTGAAAGGGAAAAAAAACTCCTCGTTGAAAGTATAAGGTAAAATCTGTTCGAGATTATTTCTCCTCAATAATTAATCTTCTATAATGTTAAATGATAAGCTGGCATTAGCTAATTGGTTCTCAATGTTCACGGGATTATCTGCGTAATTGGTACGAAAACTTATAAAATTTTATAAACCAGCGAATTATATTATAAATTTGTACCAATTATAGCGCCGATTACCCATTAAATTAAAGTTCATAACGTTTATAATATAATTAATCATTTTTTTGCCTTTTGGTTCATATAAAAATAACTATTAAAATCGTCCATTCAATCGTTTAAATAAAGTATGTGCTGGGTTATTCAATAGCAAAGCTTAGTTGTCCATTCAAGCCGCTTCGGTTTGGTATGGTAGTCTGGCCAATTAGGTTTGAACAGGCCGGCTCAAGCACATATATGACCTAAAGCTAAAGTTTAATATAAGACCTAAATATTTTTTTTTAATAATATTATAAATTTATAATATATATTTTTATTTGAAGTCTATTCTTCTAAATTTTTGAGATGCAAAGTTGTTAATATATTTATAAATTAATTTTTTTAAAAAAATATTTTCACTAATATAACCAACCCATTTAATCTTTCTTGAGACATTATTGATCTTAGATAAGATTTTTTCAATTTTAATTTTAAAAACTTCTTTTGATGAGGCAATTGTTATAGGAACTGTTAATATTATTCGGTAAGTAATATAAACGTTTGAAAAAGGAAAGTCTTTTTATTTGTTTGGGTATATCAATTAGAGTAATATCTTCTATTTGTATTATTTCCCTTGTCAAATCAATTTCAATTCACGCGTCCATTTTAAGTAAGCCAAACTATTACTTTATTTACATAGCTCAAAAAAATTCTTTCCTTTTATATGAGATAGTCTACTTTTGTACCAAAAGTACTAGATATTATTTTTCTAAATATATATAAACCTATTATTTCTAAAAAAAATGGGGCATCCCAAATTCGGGGGTCTAAGGCATAAGCCTTACTCACTAGAGAAGAAAACATAACTAGATACTATCTAAGAAAATTTTAAAAAATCCTAGCAGCAATATGCTATTAACAAACACGGTAGCTAATTATCTACATTTTTGGCCGAAACATTTAAAGCTACACCAATTCAATTCCTAAATTAACGCCCATAATATCATATTATCTCTGTATTGGGAAAAAACTGAATTTATATATTGAAGATGACGTGTCATGACACATGTACTGGTCAAATGGTCAAAGTATGATAATCAATCAAGAGGCACGGGCAACAACAGATACGGGAGAGAAGAAACTTAAAGAGACATGAGTCGCTACTCAAATAGCGCGAGTCCCATACCTGTTCGAATCATTTAAAGCCCAAAGATCAAAAAGAATTAGAGGAATGAACATGACAACACAGAAGATGCCAAATTCAATATTAAATGCCCAATACGTTAGGGAATTTGTATTTAATATGAATGATTGAGTAACGTTTCTTTTAATATCATTTATTGCTCATAATTGCCTCATTAAGACAGAAGCATTACACATTCTCCTAGAATCAACTATAAAAGGAGAAGGTCTCAACATCTGTAAGGACACGAAATACTATTGAGATAACACTGAAATACAAAACTATTTACTGCTTTATTATTACACTCAAAAGTCTTTTATTATTTTTGTCTCTTGATTATCGGTAACCCGATTCTTCTATATTCTAGATTTGACTAAAAATCTATTTTTTTTGGTTTAACAATCTCCCATAACGGCTAAGAATAATGATGGCAAGGCATACCATATAAAAATCAAGAATTATTTTACCAAGAAATTCATAATGCATTATCAAAATTTACAGCCCATCCATTCCTTCAATACGCCTTTCTTCTGCAACGCAGATACAGACTACAGTCGAATATTTATACTTCAATTATTATATTATTGTTGTTTCATAACCTAATAAATAATTATTTTTTAATAATAAATAATCGTGGGTTAAAGCAAGTGTGTGTATATACACACACTATTATTTACATATTAGTATTGTATACAATGTATATTTATACATACATAATATATTAATATTAAGTACATCGTTATAAGTGGTATATCCATATTATACAAATATTTGAAATATATTAAATTTCATAGTTTTGTTTGACATATATTTAGTAAATACATGATGAATAATATTGTTCTATGAGCATACTAAAAAAAATATAACTTATTTTTGGTGTATATTAAATTTTATCGGCCAACAATTCTATTTAATAAGAGTATAAATAATTTTATTTGTTACAAAACACATATATACAGTGTTACACAATTAAAATACATATTTTCAAAAGATATTTCTTGGTAAAAAGTAATAATACATAAGATTATAATTCAACTACATCATATATTCATGGTAAAATTTATACAACCGAAGCAAACTTTTGAACAAAATCTTCATAGGAATTGAAAAATGATTGGGGTCATTTTGGTGCTCGCATGCATGCTCGAATTTTTGAGAATCAAGACTTCTTTTTCATTTAGTTTTCTTCTCTTTCTAGTCTCGATATATTTCAATTTTTTTTTATTTTGTGCGAGGCCAGTTACTGAAAGGCAGCCAACGTTTCCTTATTTCTTATTTTCTGCCTCACCTGACATATGACAATGGCTAATTGTTGGAATCTGGCCCATTTTCTTAGCCCTAACACCCACTTCTTCATCTTTTATTTATTTATTAAAAACAACCATTTTCATCTTCTTCAAATTAAGAGGAACCAATTTCAGTTAATTAATGAGAAAATCTCATCTGTCCGATCGGTTACTTGATAGACGTACCAGATTAAGTGAGAACCTCTATAAATTAGTCCTCTCCCCACCCATTAGGGTTACCGTATTTTATATTCTCTCTTCCATCACTAAAGGCGGCGGTAACTAAAGGTAGGGTAAGGGGCGAGAAACCAATTGCAATCAACACTTTTGTTTCGTGATAATGGCTTCCGCATAAGATATGTTTTCTATAACGATTATATGTAAGATTGTCATGTTTAAGATCATGATATGAATTAAAGTTTATGCTTACATATCGTATCATGTGTATGAATTACTTGAACTGATAATCTTCATTAAAAACAATAAACTTTTGACAATGAGTTGCTGTTTTGATATTATGTATACATGTGGCAACTACGAAATCATGTCATACCTTTATTCACTACTGATTCTTGTAGATTTCTATGTTTGTGAAAATCAAATGTATCAATGGATAATAAATTAATGAGAAAAGAATCAAATAATTTGTAAGTCTTTTATCTTATGTTTTTGCCTTTGCTTTCTCGCTGTTGGCCGTAAATATGTAATGAGTTTGAAAGTTGAAGAGTGAAAGTTTAATGATCTTGACTGCTTGTTGATTACTTTTTCTTAGAGTTTTCTCCGACACCTAAAGTTAATACTTACCATAAATTAGTACTATACAATTAATGATAATTGGCTAATAAAGAAGGAAAGTAACTAATGTTTGTACTGAGAATTTAAATCGGTGAGATTAAATTACTCCACAATCTCACCACAAAAGTAATGTGACCTTTGAAGTAGATATTTTGTCTCAACTTTCTAAGCCATAATGAATTTTGTTTGTTTTTAAAAGTAATTTTTCATAAGTTGATTTAGAATTCATTACTGTTTTGCCTTAACCATAAAGTAGTTCGATTGGGCTATTAGTTGATAAAGTCGGTTATTATTATTTTATGTATGTGATTATGTTAAGATAGTTGTTGGGCACTAAAGTGATCAAACTAAATTATTTAAAATATTCACATGCATAAAATCTTGTGATATCTATTTTATGTATGCATTTATGTTTATATAGTTTGTTAATTAGTAATATATTTATGAAAAATATGCATACATCAAACTACAATTATCCATAAAATTATTATTTATCCATAAAATTAATGAAATGCCTATTATTGAATAAATGGATAAACTAACTTTCACTATTGCTAGAACTTAAGAATTTACCTAAAGGTGGATCAATTAGTCTATGAATAGTGAGTATGATGGGGTAAATTATTATTCTTTAGTCAAATATATATTTTCTGTCCAAAGATGTCATATATGTTTGGTTAAAAATATTTAATTGTCTATGAAAGACTAAATGGCATTTAAGTTATGATAGTGTATCATAGTATTTACCCAAAGGAGAATTGTGATATACTTTTATTATTTTACCGAATCCATATTGATTTGTGAGCATGTATTATCTATTTTGCAGCTATTCCTCTTCATTCGCATGCTTCGTCTGTTACTCTGTTTAATAGGCTGAAATTATATGGATGGCATGTACAAGTCTAGTTCCACTTAGGTGTGATGAATATTGACTTGACTCTGCTAAATCATAAGCCCACTGCCATTACTGATATGAGCAGTGCAGATGAGAAGTCTTTTCATAAAGCATGGGAACGCTCTAATAGGCTGAGCCATATGTTTATGTGAATGAGTGTTGCCAATAACATTAAGAGTACTATTCCACAAATAGAAAGTGTTAGGGAATTCTTGAAGTTTGTGGAAGAACGTTTTCGTTCTGCAGATAAGTCTCTCGCTGGTACACTAATGGCTGAATTCACGACCATGAAGTTTGGTGGGTCATAGCATGAAAAATAATATTATCGAGATGACTAACATTGTGGCATGACTTCAGACCTTGGGGATGAAAGTTTATGGCTCCTTTTTGGTTCAGTTTATTTTGAACTCGTTGCCTCCTGAGTATGGACCTTTTCAAATTAACTATAACACTATTAAGGATAATTAGAATGTTAGTGAATTGTCCAATATGCTTACTCATGAGGAGTCAAGACTTAAGAAACAAGGAAATTATTAAATTAACCTCATGGGTCAAGGAGCTGGTAAAGGACTTAAAGTGAAAGCCAACAAGTTCAAGAAGAAGAAAGCACCTGCTAAAGCTCCACGGGATGCTAACAAGTAACATAAGGCAGATATGTGTCGTTTTTGCAACAAGGAAGGACACTTCAGAAAGATTGCCTGAAACGTAAAATTTGGTTAGAAAAGAAAGGTACAATTTTTGCTTTTGTATGTTTCGAATCAAATTTAGTAGACGTTCCTAATAATACTTGGTTGGTTGATTCTGGCGTAACTGCTCTTGTATCTATTACGTTGCAGAGATTCCTTATGGTCCAAACTACACATCCAATAAGGATTTCTTTTTCATGGAAATCGCATGAAGGCTCCAATTGAGGGCATTGGGACTTATTATTTGATTATGGAGACTGGATGTCACCTTGATCTATTAGAGACTCTTTATGTACCTTCAGTTTTTAGGAATTTGATTTCTCTTTCAAGACTTGATGCTTCTGGATGCGATTTAATGTTTGGAAATTGATGTTTAATTTATATGAGAATGTTAGTTTTTTTTTTATAGTTATGGTATTCTTAGTTATGATTTATATAAATTGAAACTCGAAATTGGCTTTTCTGAATCCCTTCTTACTGTTCAACATAATGTTGGAATTAAACGTAGTTTACTAGATGAAAATTCTGCTTACTTGTGGCATAAATGTTTGGGTCATATATCCAAATAAAGGTTAGAAATATTAGTAAAGAATGATATTCTTCCGAATCTAAATTTTAATGATCTTACTATATGTTTTGATTGCATTAAGGGAAAACAAACGAATCATAGTAAGAAAAGTGCTACAAGAAGCACCCAACTTCTTGAAATTATACACAACGATATTTATGGACCCTTTGATGTTCCATCTTTTGGTGGAGAAAAATATTCACTTTTATCGATGATTTTTTACGTTATTGATACATCTTTGCTGAAAGAAAAATCTCAAGCAACAGATACTCTCAAAATATTTGTTAATGAAGTTGAAAGGCAATCAAATAAAAATGTAAAAATTATTAGGTCACATAGAAGTGGTGAATATTATGGAAGATATAATGAATCAAGACAATGTCCACGTCCATTTGCAAAGTTCCTCGAGGAACATGGCATATATGCATAGTATACTATACCTGGAACACCTCAACAAAATGGTATTGCAGAAAGACGTAATCAAACACTTATGAATATGGTTAGGAGCATGATAAATAATTTCTCATTATCCAAATTATTGTAGATGTATGCTCTTAAAACCACATTATATTTATTATACATAGTTCCTAATAAGGCAGTTCAAAGACCCCTTTTGAACAATGGACAAGAAGCAAACCTAGTTTAAGGCAGCTGCATGTTTGGTGTTGTCCATAGGAAGCTATAGTTCATAATCCACAAGAAAAGAAATTATATTCTCGAACAGTAAGTGGTTACTTTATTGGTTACCCAGAAAAATTTAAAAGGTATGTGTTTTATTGTTCAAACCATAGTTCGAGAATTATTGATACCGGTAATGCAAGATTCATTGAGAATGATGAAGTTAGTGGGAGTGTTGAAAACTAAAGTGTGGAAATAAATGAGTTAAGGGTCAATATTTTATTACACACGAATGTGCCTACTTCCACACAAATACCAAATATTATTTCAGTTGCTGTAGAACACTTTGACAACATCGATCAACATTTGGATGAAACACTTCATGAATAAACTAACTCACAAATATCAGACAAAAATGAACCATAAGAAATGTCATTAAAATTTTTTAAAGAATTAGAAAATCGAATATTTTGGATAATTACATGATTTATTTGCAAGAGTCAGATTTTGACATTGGACTTAATAAGGATCCGATTTTATTTTCACAAGCCATAGAAAGTCATGAGTCTGACAAATGAATTGATGACATGAAGGATGAGTTAAAATTTATGGATTATAATAAAGTCTGAGATTTCGTGGAATTGCTAGAAAGTTTTAAAAGAATCGGGTGTAGATAGGTCCTTAAGACCAAATGTGATTTAAATGGAAATATTGAATTGTCACGACCCGGATTTTTTACCCTCGGAATTCGTGATGGCGCCTACCTATAGAAGCTAGACACGCCACGAAGTGTAGAAATCTTTAACTCTTTCATTTTAATCCTTTTTATAACTTATATAAACAGGTGATAAATATTTAAATGATAGCGGAAGATAAAAATTAAGCGGAAGACTTAGACGATTATAATACCAAAATAAATACGAGAAGAAAAAAAATCCAGCATATGTCTCTACCCAAAAATCGATTTCACAACATTCATGGACTATCTATCATTACTACATACAAATGTCTGAAAGAAAGAAACTCATTATGTCTCGGATATAAGTGATAACAGAACATAATAGTAGATAGAAGAGACGGGGTCTCTGTGGACTGAAGGCTGGCTCCCGAGCTAATGCTGCTGTCCCAGAGCTTCCTCGATATCTGCACAGAGTGCAGAGTGTAGTATCAGCACAATCGACCCCATGTGCTGGTAAGCGCTTGGCCTAACCCGGGCGAGGTAGTGACGAGGCTATGACCAGACTCCAGATAAACCTGTGCAGTTATATATATATACAACAGAAAAAATAAACTAGAACAAATAATTAAAGCAGGGAAGGGGAAACATGCTTCGGGGAATAACAGATAAAAACAGAATCTCAAGAGAATTATCAGGAAACCAAAATTTAACTTCTAACAAGGATAAGGAAAATAAAGGCAAATACCACTCTCGGTTCACATCTTGTTGCAAGCGTGCAATCCGATCCCATTTCTCATATTCTGTGGTAGGCGTACCACCCCCTCCCATTTCATCAAATCCCATGGTAGTCGTACTACCCGATCCTATTTCATTATATCTCGTGGTCCCATTTCATTATTTCAATAACATCATATGAACTTAACCGTGCGATCAAATCGCCAAAATAACACCATTAACAACGAATTAATCCTCAAAATCGATGAAATATTTCAAAATTTCTTAAACCTCAACTTTAGCAATTTAGGTCCGAATCACATCAAATGACATTCGTTTTTCACTAAAAATTTAAAGAAATATCTTAAATCATATGTAAAACTTGTACCGGGCGCAGGAACCAAAATATGAGCCTGATACCACCATGTTCTAATCAAATTTTATTTACAATTTCAGAAAAAAATTTCCTTTAAAAATTTATTTCTCGGGCTTGGGACCTCGAAATTTGATTCTGGGCATACACCTAAGTCCTGTATTTTCTACGAACCCTCCGCGACTGTCAAATCATGGGTTCGAATCCGTTTACCCAAAACATTGATCGAAATCAAATGAATTCATTTATTAGCCAAATTTTATCATTTTCACATACTTTTATATTTAACCTTTCCGGCTACGCGTCCGGACTGCTCACGCAAATTAAGGTGGCTCTAAATAAGGTTTTCAAGGCCTCGAAAATACAGAATTTAATTTAAAAACAAGTGATGACCCTTCATTACATTGCTAAAATTTGGCTAATAAATAAGGTTTTCAAGGCCTTGGAAACACAGAATTTAATTTAAAAACAAATAATAACCTTTTGGGTCATCACATGAATGATATAAAACTAGACTTGTTGCCATGAGTTATACTCAGAAAGGAGGCATTGATTATAAAGAGACATTTTTATCAGTCTCAAAGAAAGACTCGTTTGACTCATTATGATTTAGAGTTACACCAAATGGATGTGAAAACTGTCTTTCTTAATAGAGACCTCGACGAGGAAGTTTATATGGACTAGCAAAAGGGTTTCAAAACTAAAGAAAAAGGTTAAATGGTGTGCAAACTGAAGAAGTCAATATATGGACTTAAACAAGCCTCACGACAATGGTATATAAAGTCTAATGATACCATTACATCTTTTAAATTTGTGAAAAATATTGTTGATTAGTGTATATACCAAAAGATCAGTGGGAGCAAGTTTATATTTTTAGTCCTATATGTTTATGATATCTTACTTACTGCTAATTATTTAGGCATATTGCGTGAGATTAACTATTTTCTCTCTAAGAATTTTAAAATGAAAGATATGGGTGAGGCATCCTATGTGATAGGAATAGAAATATTCCATGATAGATCACAAAGATTATCGGGATTGTCTTAGAAAGGCTATATCAAAAGAGTTCTAGAGAGATTTAACCTAAATAACTGTTCAGCAGTAGTTGTTCCAATTAAAAAAGGACACAAATTTAGTCTCATGCAATGTCCTAAGAATGATGTAGAACGGAAAAAAATAGAATCAATTCCTTACTCTTCCATTGTTGGTAGTCTGATGTATGCACACACTTGCACACGACCAGATATTAGTTTTGCGATCGGAATGCTAGGAAAATATCAGACTGACCTATGAATTGATCACTGGAAAACTGCAAAGAAAGTCTTAAGGTACTTGAAAGGAACGAAGGATTACATGTTCATCTATAGGAGATCCAAGCATTTGGAAGTTGTTGGATACTCAGATTCAGATTTCGCTGGATGTATTGACACTAGAAAGTTCACGTTAGGTTATTTTTCCCAATTAGGTGAAGAAGCAGTATCATGAAAGAGCGCCAAACAATCTGTCATTGCTACATCTACAATGAAAGCAGAATTGGGCATGTTTTGAAGCCACAATTCATGTATTATGGTTGCGAAACTTTATTTCAGGACTTGGGGTTGCCGATACCATTACCAAGCCATTGAAAGTTTATTGTGATAGTTCTGAAGTAGTATTCTTCTCTAAGAATGATAAGTACTCCAAATGTCCCAAGCATATGGAATTAAAATACTTTAAGGAGAAAGTTGAGAAACAAAGAGTGTCACTTGAGCATATTAGATTATATCTCATGATTGCAGACCCTTTAACGAAAGGTTTACAACCAAAGATTTTTGAAGAATATGTACATAGAATGGGTCTTGGCTGTATTTATGATTGATGTATTTATGATGATTTGACACTCTGAGCTCATTTATGTGTTTCTGATATACATTAATGATTTCATGTTTCTCATGATGGTGTACACATTATTATTTTGAGTTGTTATAGGAAAAGTCTCAATGAGACATTATTGTGGACCATAATCGTTTATTGCTTATGGACCTAGTACGATGAGTTGCTAATGTTGTAGTATATGGACGAGAGTATGTAGACAAATTATATATAACCGCCATAACTCGCATTTAGTAGTTTATCGTATTTTGGTGTTTATAATGGACAATATAGAAGAGATTTGTTTTGCAATAAATGTTTATATTATTAAATATTAATTTTATGTGACTATTGGACTAAGTGAGAGAATGTAAGTTTTCCTATGTGTGTGGCACAATAAGTTTAAGGCTCATAATTAATATTTAACTAATGGACAAATCTCATCCGTCTGATCGGCTACTTGATGGACGTACCAGATTAAGTGAGAACCTCTATAAATTGGTCATCTCCCCACCCATTAAGGTTACCGTATTTTCTATTCTCTCTTCCATCACTTAAGGTGGCGGTAACAAAAGGTAGGGTAAGGGGCGAGAAACCAATTCAAATCAACACTTCCGCTTTGTGATAATGGCTCCCACTTTAGATATGTCTATAACGATTATATATATATTGTCGTGTTCAAGATCTTGGTATGAATTAAAGTTTAAACTCGCTTCAAATAAAAGGATAAGATTATTAGATGAATAGACTTCCATTAATTTATCGATTCGTCCATAATGAAGCACATGCTTTCGAGATTCTAATGCTTATGCCTTTGGTTTAAAGGACGAAAGATCCTAGAATAAAAATATTATTAAAAGTTGTTATCATAAGCCTTTTCTCATTTCTATGTTATCATGATTACAAGAATATTCGTAATTATATATATATAAGAAGCCAAGTTATAGCTACAAGGAAAACAACTAAGGGTTACAAGGTCATAATTCGAATATTGCGTGTACAGTGAATTTTTTCTATAGATATCTCATTTAATTAAATTATTTTTGGATATTATAGCGAAATGCGATTATAAAGGACAAATATTATAAGATGGTATGGAATTTGATCCATAAAAGCTTGACTTTTATAGTGAATAACTATTATAGTCACACCTCTCACATCTGTATAACAATATCTTTGTCATTTATTATAAAAGTTAAGTTATTCTCAGAACCAATTTTTATTTTATGCTATAATATAATATGTCCTTTATAACAGTCAAAAAATATTAGAACAAACGAGCATGTTATAGAAGCACGTTATAAAGTTCCAGTTTAATAAATATTACAGTAGTATTTATTTTTCCGATATATTTTGTGACAAAGAAAAGAAGCCAAGTTATAGGAGCCTAACTGGATGGATTAATTATTTTAAGGCTTACTAAGCACATGATCTGGATGTCCCTTTTTTCTCACCTTTTAGTTAAAGAAATTAGAGAAAACAGCTGTCATTATAGCAGTCATTTAGGTGGGATTTGTCGTATTTAATCATCATTTATTTTAACCATAAAACGCGGCTCTACAGTTATGTTGCAACTATTATTTTATTAGTTTTTTTGTTACTCTCCAAAAGAAAAAACTTAGGGGTATTATTACTTTTACCCCGCACTAAAAACGATTAGTATATAAAATTTATATAATTTTTGTATATAACATATATATATATATATATTTTTTTTTTTTCTTTTTTTTTCTATTTTTCGACTATTATTTTTATAGCGAATGTACAATGTCATTTTTTCAAAAAGTTAAGATATCTTAATTTTTTTTTATTCCATCTCAACATGTAGTATCCGTTCTGGAGTCTCGACTAATTCAAAATATGTCGTGTAACACCTATTAGAGGAAAAATGGTTCATATCAAGACTTTTTATTTTGCGAATTTTATTTTAAAACCTCTTATTAAGAATTAAGAGTTCCTATTCACCTCACCATAATTTAAGGATTAAGAGACCGTATTCACCTCACCACAATCGTCGTTAGTGAGTTTCATCCTTTTTCTTTGTTTTATCAATAGTTCCAAAATGACTTTTTCTTTTTCTTTGAATTTGCCATTAAAAAGGGGTTCTTGTTTATGTTTCCTTTTTGTTTAGTCAAGGTTTCATTGTAGTTGCTTGACAATTACACTTTACTCATAAAAGAGAATATAATTTCCTTTTTGTTAACCAAACATTCTTTTTGGGGCGGCCAACGGCCTAAAATTGTGTAATAAATTAGAAAATATTAATTTTTTTACCATGTCAACAAGGATAATCCAATTTATCAAACAAATACAATGAATTTTCCTTGTGTAAAAAATTACTTTTTCTTTTCCTTCATTCTTTATCTCAAGGTTTAAAAAATAATATATATTCTTATTTTTTAATGATCTGTTCTCTTCCATTGATTCACACGCCACGCAATTACATGTCATCAGACTATATATCTTTTTTTTTTAGTTAAGTCAAATATCATTAATATCAGACTATATATCTATCGGCTGTTTGAGTAATTTTAATGTGACTAAATTAATTCTTAACTAGAAAAACTCAATATCTAATTTGGGAAAAAGAATAGATTTTTTGACTTGAAAGAGACACTCGCCTATATAATTTTTTTAAGAATCGTATTTTACTTGCCAAATGAAATAGATATATTTGTGTATGAGTTCAAATTCGAAATTATATTACAGTACATTTGATTTACTAAGTGTTAACTATATATTTTTACTTATTTAATAAGTTTTTAAAAATATATATAAAGTTTGAGCCAAAAGTAATGACTCGGATAAATCTATAAGTATACACTAGATCCGCCTAAGCACCTGTGCATTTATAAATTTGTTCATTTTTTCAAATTTGATATTTACACTAAGTTCATCATTAAAACATAGGAGCTATATATTAAAATAAAAATGTATTTTAATTAATTATAAGTAACTAATTACACATTTATGGTAATTTATATTTTAGATTTATTAATTCAAAGGTCCAAGTGAGGATAAAAAGGGAAACTCAACTAAGAATTTACGGACAGCTTAGCTGCTTATTTACTACTCCATCTGTTCACTTTTAGTTGTTTACTTTTAACTTTGCACTCTCTTTAAAAAAAATAAAGTATTTATTTTACAATTTTATCCATAATAATAATAACATTTCCAAAAGTCATGAAAAATAATTTGAAAAATGAGTAGCTAATGATAAGGATAAAACAGAAAAAAAAAGATTATCTTTCTCTTGATTTAATATAATGGACAAGTAAAAATAAAAATATTATTTTAATATAATGGACAAATAAAAATTAATGGAATAAACTCATGCTGACCTGACAAACGGTTAATGCAAAAAAAAAAAAAAAAACAGACACACACACACACGGGGAATATTATTGTTATATATTGTATATTATGTACAACTTCTTTGTTGGATTATTCTGCGAAAATCAATTTAATGGGTCCTGGATTCACGAAAAAAGTAATATCGAGTCAATCTGATTCGATAATTGAATCAGGTAAGAAAAATATCATTTTCGATGTGAAGATAAATATTTTTGAAACACAATATCCTGGACAAATTGTCATGCTTAGATGAGTCATGAGTAATGATCAATCAATAAATACACTAAATACATCAAACTAGACATTTATTCAAAAGTAATCATTAATGCTCCCACCCAATTTAATTTTGATCTACTACATATTTTCTGATTTTTAGATTACCGACTCGAACGACTAATACTTAACTGATATAGTAACTTTTTAAAGCTAATTTACTATTATGATTAAATTATAAATTAATTTTTTAATATTAATATCAGATGTGTGTAAGTTTTATTTGTTAAAATAAAATAAAATAAATAAAATCCAAATACACCTCCTTGTCGCTTCTCTCTCTCTCTCTCTCTAGTCTCAATTCATACTCTAAAAAACGCCATTTTCTCTTCTATATTTTCTCTCTCTAATGGGGTCGACCAAGTCGACGACGACCATGACCTGTCAACTTTAGCAGGAGAGGCTCATAAATTCATTCAAATCTTCAAACATTTTTAGAGATTCTTTTTTTTTTATTGGAAATATTTGGATCTTTGAAAAGCAATGGGAGAAGAAGATAAAGGAGAAATAGTTCAGAAGCTGATTGAAACAGTGAATGAAATATCGAGCATTAATGAGTTCAGAAACTCAGTGAAAAAGCAGTATTGTAATTTAGCTAGGAGGCTTAAGTTGTTGACTCCTATGTTCGAAGAGATTCGTGATTGTAAAGAGCCACTCCCTGTTGACTCATTAAAAGCTTTGATTTCTTTAAAGTTAGCTCTTCAATCTGCTAAAGATGTCCTCAAATTCGGTAGCGAAGGTAGCAAAATTTATCTGGTGCGTATGTTTTTTTTTTTTTTCCAATTATTAGCTCGTTTTTAGCTGATTTATTTAGACCTTTTTGTCTGGTATTAATATATTTTCCTAAATGATTGGAGCAAATAGAGAAACAGATTAATCTTAGTAAATTTTTTAATAATTTTTTTCTGATTTTATAGGATTTATGATTGATTTGCTTAAGATTGTTTGTGTTTCGCATTTGAAGGAGCTTATGAAATCATCTAGAAAAGTTTGAATTTTTTTTTTCCCTTCAGAAATTTGTTCTTTGAAATTGCTGTAATTACAAATCGTTAGATCAGTGATAGGAAGTTGCAAATTAGCTATAAAGAAAAAGTGAGTACACTTTAAAGGTGAAATATTTGCATTTTATCTTATTTGAATTTATACAAGTGGATTCAATAAAAATACTAGATTGTCAAACTTGAGATTTGAACCTATTACCTACAGCAATTTTTGAAACCATTATTCAACTGTTTATATGTAACTGAAGAATTCATTTTTGCCCTATTTGTACAGTGCAATTTGGCTGCCAGTAAGCTAAGATTTTCGAGATTATGGTAAAGATTTGTTCTTTAAGTTAGTCTCGAGTAGGTCGGGTCTAAACTAATTCACCCTCTGTGTGGGAATGGGGTTGGCTCTGGTCTTGTTTATGACCTATATATTTTCACTCTCTTTTAAACCCTTGTGTACTCTCTTCTTACATGGGAATATGCAGTAAATGAATATTGCAGTCCTGCCAATTTTGTTGGTGAGGGGCGGTTGAAGATTCTAATAGTTGATGTAGCTCACTTATGGAGTCTGATTTTGTTTCACATGGCTTTAGTTCTGGATATACTTTCCGATTCGCATAATCCATGAGCCAAATGGATTTTGATAATCTCTGATATGGACTCTGGTTCTGAATTGCTGGTTATTATTAAATGTGATCAAGCATAACTACCTCAACGTGTAGTGATTAGAGTTGAGATGCAAACCTCTTGCAGAGTTTGATTTCCACGTGTGATGGTCCAGTTTCAAACTTTGGAGTTGAAATCTCCTTTTATTCTCCAAAACCTGATTTAATTTGGTAACAAGGAAATTAATTCCTGCCGAGGCTTTTATGACTTGATATGTTACTCGAACACTACAGGAAGGAGCGCTGTTATCTCTAACAACTGACTCAAGATTTCCTGGAGAAATTCAACTACTTGTTCTTCCTGGCCTCTTAGAGATGCTCCTGTTCTTCTGGCAAAATTCTGTATCTTTTTCTATGGACTTCTTCCTGGAATTTGCTACTCTGCCACACAAGCTTCTTTTGTTTCCTTATTTTGTGAAGAAAACCAACAACGTTGTCATCTTTAAGTCAACAGCGCTCCTCCGTGGCAAAAATACACACACACACCCCTCTACCCTTCTCCACTTAAATACCAAGCTTTTGTCTGCGCTAGAGTTCAAACTCGTGAAATGCGCCTAATCCACACATCATGTGTTGCGCTCTTATCATTAAACCAAAACCATGGGGTCTCTTCCATGGCAGAATATCTTGATTGGACTTACGTCATTCGTTCTCCCTGCTGCCCTAAAAGTGAGCAGCTGGCGACAAACTATAAGAAAATCAAATGAAAGGGAGGAAAATAAACCCATACATATCATAAAAAGATGGAAGAGGAAAGAGAGATCAGAGAGTAGGCTCTAGACTTATGTTATGTGTGTTAAATTTCTAATTATGTCACATTAGCTATTGGGTTACTTTAGTAAAAAAAGTTACCTACACCCTGTGTTTACACCATCTCATATTAATTTATGGTTAAGTGGTAAATTAAGGTGAGAATACATGACTCCTAATCTGTCCTACAGAATTTAAGTCAGTCACTCATGAATTGGTGTCTATTTGCAGGTGCTAGAAAGGGAGCAGATCATGAATAAATTTCAAGAGGTGACGTCTCAGCTTGAACAAGCTTTAAGTGGAATTTATTATGAAAAGCTTGACATATCCGACGAAGTTAAAGAACAGGTGCACATCATTTTCTAATT